>CM075289.1:4317319-4558409 GCA_037672795.1 Lagerstroemia speciosa | reverse complement strand
TATACACGTCTCGTCCATCTCACTTAACCCTTGAGACCTAATTTTTGCCCATTTTAAAACCGTAAATTTCCGCTTCTTTTAAGTTCCTTTAGATTTTGCGTTATAATTAATATGATTTGTTTGATCCTTCTCAATTTTTGAGAGAGGACGAAAAGGACGCCCCATTTTCATGTTAGACCTGTTTTTGCCACTTTCTCAAATGGACATATTTTTCGATCTTCGTGTCGTATCCGACAATCCAGTTGAAGAGCAAAACGTGTAACTCCTCTTTTAAAAATAATCCCAAATTTTTCTGACCTTTGAAATTTTATCCACCGCCCTGTCTGTCAATTCTTGGCCCCTCTCAGTCTTTTTTTCACCCCTCTCCCTGAAACTCTAAATCTCCCCCATTTTTCTTCCTCTCTCTGCTCTCAGCAACTCCAAGAGATGAGGCCGGGGAAGAATGACAGAGTTTTAGTGTCCTCCCACCGACAAAAAACCTCGAACTGTATAGGTTAGGGGAGCATTGGATGATCCAATACTGACTCTCTATATTCCCTTAGCCAAATCACATTTCTAAATATTAGATAATATACACACGAAATAATGTCACGGAGCCAGGCTGATGCACCTCACTGTGTTAGGCCCTACTTTTTTCATATTAATATTCTAAAACATCAAGTCTCTTCCATGACACATCAATCATAGGTGTTTCTATTGAAAAAAAAAAAAAACGTCATAGGTGTTTTTAGCTGGACAGGTATGGTAATGGGTCAGGCAGATAGATATTTAAACAGCCAATTCTCTCGCACGAGAATATTTTAGGTAATTCTATCTCATTATGTAACGTAAAATAATATTAATTAAAATATGACATATAAGTAAATTAGTATTAATCATCCAAGTAGTTAAAATATTTTAATTAATTCTTTCTTATTATATTATTATGACACATGATCATCTAAGAATTTTTTCCTATCCAATACCCTTGATTGACCAACCTGTCCCACGGCATGTCACGGGTCGACTCGCCCTGCATAGTTTCGACCAGACTTATAGAAATAATTAATAATATTCTATTAGATATATTTAAAATATGATATAATTCACATATTCATAATAAGGCAGCTAAATACTCAAAAATAATAACATAGTTAAACAAAGTTAGTCTAACTAAAATTTACATAATTTTAGAATAATAGAATAAATATCATCCACTTTAGTAATGTAAAAACTCTCACAAATCAATATAAATCAATTTTAACAAATATAAGAGTACATAAGTCAGACCCAACAAAAACCGAGGCAGTTGAAAGAGAAACTCGTACTCCTGCTCAAGTTAGACCCGACAAAAACCGGGTTGGGGAGAGTCGAGTCTCACGGGTAAGGGTGAAATTGTCATCCCCATTTCTATTTTTTTTTTTTTTGGTAAAATAGAGAATATTATTATAATAGTAATATTAGTCTACAGTGACATCTGTCAGTACATCCACGACAAGTCTCGGGGTTGCTAACCCCATAATATCTGCTCGTAGACAATACGCCACTTCAAAAGGTGGAAGATCAAAAAACTCCAATCCCTGAGTTGTATCTCGTCCAAGTCTTGCCAAAGCATCTGCCACCGTGTTGCCTTCACGGTCTGTGCTTCACCGAAAGGAATGAAAACTGTTCGCAATTGTCCTGCAATCAAAAATAAGAGAAGAGAGCTAAGTTCATATTTGAAACATTTGAAATCATCTGGATGGCTGCTGATGCATCCATTTCCACTACAAGATGTGTAATGTGTAGGTCCTTTGCAAGTCTTAACCCATCGCGCAAAGCCCATAGCTCGGCTATGAGGCTGTTTGTGACTCCCAAAAATCGAGCAAATCCTTAATGTCTCTTGAAGTGAACCCCGCCTAATATTTATGGGAGTACGAACCCTATTGTTATCTTATACATATTAAACTATTTTATTTAATATGAAAACATTCATCTTAATAATTTGATAATATTTTTATTTTATTAAATTATAAAATTTTAATAATATTAACTATATTCAACTATATATTATGAATAATTGAATTTTTATTATATTTTAAATTGTATTTATATAGTATTTTTTTTTAGTATTTTTGTATCCCAGTCGGGACTCAATCGATCCAGCAAGCGCGTGGGGTAGTCGGGTCTTCAAATATTCGTTCCATTGTCATGCCGGGGGGGGGGGGGGGGGGGCGGGGGGCGGTGGGGGAGGAATGTTTTAAATATAAAATTATGATATAAATATTTAAATAAAAAGTTAATAATTCATAATTATTTTCCACAACTACTTAATAAATTTAATTCATAGAATTTCCAACACATATAAAACAAGGATATTAATCAAAGTGGATTGGCTGAGATAATTCGACACATCTTCCTCTTAAGCAGATGTCTTGGTTTCGAGTTTTTGTGAACAAAGAAACTTAACTTTGTGAGAGTTTTACCCATTAATGGACAGATCTAACTCAAATTGAATTCATAAAGACCCGCTGAATTTTTTGATGTGAATGGTGCAGACAAAAAAAAATACAAGGATATACCATTGTGTCATCTCTATCAAACAATAATGTGGTTTTTATCTCTTTTTCTAATTCCAAAATTACCTTTCATCGTAGTTTCGTTAATGTTATTTTGAAATAGTTATTTTACTATCCATCTCTATTTTTTCTTAATGACGATTTTTATTCTACCTATCCACCTCACTTTTTCTCCTCGATGGTTTTTAATTTATAATTGTGTATGTTTCTCGTCGGATAGCAACGACCATATATTCATGCAAAAGAGATCATTTTACTTCCACGCTTTGTGTTACGCATAATAACATTTTTATCTTTTTCAATTACATGAGATGACATTCACCATGCATAGTACGAGTCATTTGCTACCGTATATCAAATCATCATACATGGGACCCCTGAGGAATAGAGACATTGGGTGGACACAATTCTCTCGTAGGACTCAATTTCTCTTCTCCATGTGAACCGTGTTAATTTCTTTCCTTTCTTTCTTCACACTCTCTCTAATTTTTTCTTTTCTCGTGCGTTGTCAGAATATTAATGGTCGACAGAATTAGTCAATGTCTTGATCGATATGGACGAATGGAAAAACCATCGGCGTGCTTAGAGCAAGAGCAAACATCGATCAAACTACTTGTGTATATTTCTGTTAAAATTAGAATACCACGTCGACTAAATTGAAAAAGAAACTTGAGTTTATAATAGAATTGAGTATCACCACCTATCAGCTTAGACTTTTGGGTGGAAACGAGCTCAAGATTCTTATAGACCCAAGTATAAAATTTAATATGGTATCGGAGCAGGTCGATCCTGTACTCTCACCACGCCAGACCCGAGTGTGGAACTTGTAGCTCGTTAAGCCTGAGACTGGAAGAAAAGTGCCCAGCTCATGGTCAGTTTGTCGAGTTTGGAAAAAGTTCAACTCATATGTTAACCCGAGGAAGGAAGAGAATGCTCGCCTCGTAGTAGTTTCCTCCCCTTACTCGAGACCAGAAGAAAAATATCTAGCTCGAGGTCAGTTGTTGAGGGCGGATATTCAATGGCACGTGTCAAGTGTAAACACGTTGTCACGTGAGAGCAGGTATTGAGATTAGAATACCACATCGACTAGATTGAAAAAGAACTTTGATTTATAAGAGAATTGGGTACCGCCACCTATCAGCTTAGGTTTTTGGGTGGAAGCGGGTTTGGGACTCTTATAGGTCCAAGTGTAAAATTTAATGATTTCCAAGGAATATAATGCCTCATATGATAGATATATATTTTAAAATTAATTTTATTTAATTTATGATAATATTTTTTTTCAATAAATTCAATTACATTTATTTATTTTGATAAATGACAGTGTCTTACCTACTGTATTTACAGGATGTGAAATTATACTCTCGGTATTGAGCAACAGCTTTCTTGTCCATGAAAAAAATACACCCACGAGAAGGGAAATACAGCGCAACGACAAATCCCGATACAATGAGAGGGGCTTTTTCCAACACTATCTGCATCAGCACGAGACTAACAAGTTATACATTTGGTTTTCATCGGTGGAACTCCTCCTTTATTTCATCTCTATTCTATCCTCTTCTAGACGTACGTGTCTAATTTATACACTGTAAAAATACCGATATAAATTCAAGAAATTCTAAATTTCTCATCAATACAATTTCTTGCTAGGATTTATCTTCACTTTCCTTCCTCTTGCTAATCCCATTGGGCGTTTCTTGCATTCCAAAGGAAAAACTATAACAAAAAATATTAGTAGGTATCCTTCTTAATCGAGACTCAAGTTCTCTTTCAAGTCAGCATGCACATATGAATTTATCATGTATTATGTTTTTGCAGATGCCCATATGAGGCCGTGAAAATTAGTCGGCCGGAGCCCGGAAACCTGGCAATAACATAAAAAGAAATTCAAAGAAATGTACAGCTAATCATGTATACATGAAATATACATATAATTAATGTTCATCTTTTACATCAGGAGGCCAGTAATTAACATGGTTGACGGATGGTCGGAGTATAACTTCGCTTATCGAAGTATTGAATTTAAATGGATCATTAGATTAGTCGAGACTCAGAGTCTAAGTTCAGCATATTAAGCTAGCAATCTCATTTATATGGTATGAAAGGTGGGAGCTGTAAATTTGAGAATATGAAGGCTGCGAGCGAGACTCACGAGTTTGAATTGATTAAAAATCACTGGAAGAGAAACAGTTGAGAATTAAATCTCACATTTAAAATATAATAATAAAAGAACTTGATTATATAAGAAGAATCAGTACCATTCTCAATTTAGAATAAAAAAATTTCAAGTTTGAATCTCACCGATAAGATTTCCCGTACACATTTATTGCTTATTCTGTCTGATACCTAAAATTTGACTCTTAGCCACTTTTTTCCCACAGTCATCTCCTACCTAAATTTGGACCCAAGCCCCTGTTTGTAATAATCTAGAAGAGCAAACAGAACTAGGAAATATGTCAAAATATACCCATTTGTATAGAAGAAAATTTCGATTCAAAGAAAAAGATCAAAATTCATCACAACATTGTATCAGTGTTGCTAATCTCAACTCAGTGAATAATTCTCTACTTTGGCTCATATTCGAGAGAAAGCGTATAACAGGTATATCACATGACAGTATTTATATGGTATCATAAATCAATAAAATTCAGTCATTTATAATTTTTTTTGTTTTTAGGATTTTATAAAAAAAATTTAAAATAATTGAATCTTACGTAAACACTGTTACATGATGTACCCGTAATGTAAAACACTCTCTATATTCGGAGAAGTCAATTAATCTCCTTTTCTCTTATCTTCGTTATCCCTATGTTGTTTGTTGAGTTCTATTACCGTTGGTTAATAGTGATTTTACCACAACAAACCCGTATCAAATATTTACCTTCTACCCGCCTTCTAAACTTTTGCATGTACTGCTTGCTGATGCATTGGGGGTTTCGTATCCTAGGTCTGTGTGTACTGCATCTCCGGATGCCAACTATGGCTAGTGACTTTTAAATATAATATCTTTTTAAACCAAAAAGAAGAAGTTCAAGGATGAAAACTACGATGAACAATGAATTTGTTGCAAATGCACATAACCGACATTCTCATTCTGAATGGTACTGAAGCAGCGATCAAAAGCAAAACTCCCCTCTACGTCTGATAATGAACAGAAGATGGCAGGGAGGAAGGCTCTTTCAACCGTTCACTTGTGCCTCACAAACGAATTTATGGAGGAGATTCTCAATGAACAGACGACTGGTAACTTGTGAGGGAAATTAGAGGTAGTTTATTTTTCCACATCTATTGCTAGTCGGACTATATATGTTGAAACAAAACTATGTTTGCTGTGTAATTAATATTTATTCACTAATAACAATAATGGAAAATAATATTAAAATTAAAAAAAGAGAGAGACAAGGGAAGGGGAGGAACCAACGGTGAAAGTTACCGTTGGAAATAATTTCGGGGGGTAAAATTAAAATTGAATGGAAGAAATGTGAGCCTTCGATCGTGACTTTTCAATATCCATATATGCGGGTGATTGTAAGAAGAAGAGTTATGATTAATTCATATACAGACACACTTATACTTTCTATTTTCTCTTATACTCTTCTTTTTCTTTATTTTGATTTCTTTTCTTTCGGGTTGTGGTTAGTATTTTCTCCTCGTGGGCATTGTATTCAGGGTTGGATATTTCCACTGAAACGTGTTGCAATATTGTGAGAAAATATCTATCATCAATAGAGTTTCCTAGAAACGTCTTGTCCACAATTCCGATTTCAAAGTTTTCAATTCCTTTGTATTTTTTTTTAATTTTTCCTACCAATATTATCTTCGTAATTGTTATATTAGAGCGTAATAGATTTTATCTACTTTAATTTTAATGAATTCTCACATCTCGAACGAATTTTTCATAAAATAATAATGTATCTCCAAATTGTTGAATTTTGTGCTGTGAGCGACCATTAGCGAAATCGGCAATTTAAAGGAGATTGACGGGGATGAATTCGAGCTGATATAAGATGTTTTCATATTCAAGTACTCATATATTGTATTATTGTTAGTGGGTTTTACAAGAGACAAAACTCATTTTCATCCGAAAGTCTAAGTTATCAAGTGATGTATCCAATTTTCTTATAAAATTATTATTTCTTAATTTGACCAATGTCAGGTCTAATACAAATTATTTACATTCCTTTGATCAAGTCTCACGTAAGTGAGTTTATAATACTCATTAATGATATGAAGATTGTCAATGCAAACGTGCCGTTAATATATACATGTTTGAATAACAACGTGCAGTTAAAATTACATTGATACGACATTGACGCTTTGACGTGTAATTTTCATGTTGATGTGACACTAATCTATCTAAAAATAAGTTGAGGGTTATAAATAAACCGGTTGGGTCTTTAGAATAAGACGCACATTGTTATTCAAATTTCCGATTGTCGTTCACTCGGGGATTCATATCCTCGTACTACTCCACATTCAAAATCGTGAATTTACAAAATAGCAAATCTCAACTTGGTATCCTCAACCCGCATTCATACGAACCATCATTTTCCGAACGGCGTCGGTCGAACATGTATTGTTCTCTTATGTTCTCTCCATTATAATGTCAATGATTTTTTGGGTTACATCTCCGTTTGACACCAACTCAATCCAACAACATAGGCCATGTATTGGACTTGAGTTTGATTCTCCTCCGACAACTAACTAATTAATTGTATGAATAAGACAAAAATTCTTGTCTTCCCAAACTTTAGTAAACATACAACATGCGATTAAAAAAAAAAAGGATCCACTTATCGTATTTTTGTTTCTCTTTCTCCAGCTTTTGGTAATTCCAAGGACTTCAACATAATTAGGCTTGCTAAAGAAATGCCTCATTTAAGTGAAAATCTACTGATTCTCCAACCATATGCTAAATCGAAAAAAAAAATAAAAAATAAAAACAATACCAGTACACTGAATCTTAAACTTCCCCTAGTACTTTTCTTAGATCAGGGAATAAGAGAGGATTCCCAACTTTACGTATAAGGGCGTGACAATATTTACATAATATTATAAATCAATAAAATTATGATATTTTTAAGGTTATTTCCCTTTTTTCCTTTTCCAATGAACGGCGAGGAAATTCGTAGATTTTTACTATCCCAAATTATTGGGATTTTGGAGAATATATATTATATCTTTTTCAGTAGGATTTCATCAAATCAAATATATATTTCAAGATATAAGATATATATATATTTTTTACATATATTTCCCGATTTTATGTAATTCTCTTATAAGAAATACAAATAGGGAATAAGGATGCTAGAGTCAATATGAGAGTGATGAGAGGGATTAAGAGAGTGCCCATTATGATTAGAGTTGATATTTTGTACTCCATCTTGATATAGTGAAAATACCGGCTAAGTCTCTTTATCCTGTGGAGTAGGGACTTGATTGCTTGAACCATGTATATGAGTGCGTGATCTTCTCTCTCGCTTACTTCAACAACTATTTTCATTGTTTCGAGTGTTGATCGATACTCGAACATCCATCCGAATCACAACATATTAAAATAAAAAATTTAAATTAAATGAATTTTATTAATTTATAATATTATATCAGTACTTTCACGTGATGTGATATAAATAGAAGATTCTCCCCCACCTGGTCACGGATGGACATCACAAGAACACAATAATGGACATTCCCGATTTACTTTCCCAGAACTCACGTGAAAGCGTCTCTGCCTTTTCTCCACTGCCTTTTCAAAACTTTCTCCTCTTTCAATTATTCTTAGTGCGCTATTCACACCCTTCATTCAGATGTCACATTACTGATACGGATAGATTTTACACTTGAAAAAAAAAAAGGTAGGTGGTGCTTTTGCTTACTGTGTCATGATTTTTTTCGATCATAAAAAAGATTTATAGACTTACTAGGATATAGATGAAGGAGAATAATAGAGTAGAAAGGAGTCTCACTCCGACAATAATCAAATTTAAAATATTTTAATCTCGAGTTAAGAACAATAATATATACCATATTATATCCCTTCTTCTTTTATCTATGAATATGACATATAATGTACTCATAAAAAAGAATATGATATACTATGACACGCATGTTATAGATATATATATATATATATTTGTAAATCATATTTTTGCAAGGCCTTCTGCTGATTCACGAGGTAACAGCCGACCAGCCAGTTAACAGCCGACTTTATCATATTCTAGCTGATACCATTGAGCAAAGTCTCTAGAAGAGTGTCGGTGTTGAAGAAAATTCCAGCTTCCTTAGCCGTGTGAAAACAACTGAACAGTACACCAATATAAGCCACAATTGTGTTTGTGAATCAGGTTAAGGATCCGGTGATTATCCGCATCCCAAGCTTCAAGTCGATCGGCAAACCCATCTTTTGTTTCTTTATCATTCTTACAAATGTTGCTTCTAATCATTGGTGATGCATCGCCATAGCATGTAATCTTTGAGAAAACTCATCCTGGCTTGGAGCCACCGGTTATAATTGCGCCCATCAAGAAAGACCTAGGTGGGCTGGGAAATATCATTGACGGGTGTTCTAGTAATAGACATGATGAAAAAAGTAGTAAAAAAGAATGGCAGGAACAGCGCCGGGGAAAAAAATATCGAGGAGTTGTGCACCGGGAGCAGCCAGAAATCAGAAAGGGCGGACGTGGACAGGTGCAGTGCATCGGTGTCCGCCAGAAGGGTGTACACGAGGGGATCACAAGATCGGTGCACCGGGAGCAGCCACCTAACAGAGAGGTGTACGTACCGGGTCGGGTCACACTAATGGGTTGATAGAACGGGTCAGCCGAGTTGGTCGGATCGCGTAGGTGTTGACGTGTCCGACATGTGGTGGCAGACACATGGCGAAGAACGAGTGGATGTAGTCAGTAGAAGTCTCGCACGTGGCTGCTACATTGGCAGATGATGTGGCGCATGGAGACGCGTGGACGGACGTGCTAGATTTTATAAATACTAGCACACAACACCTTCAATTTTTTCCCAATGTAATCTTGTCATTAATGTCATCCTCAATTTTTATAAAATTGTATCAATTTTATCCCTTCGTCAATTTGGTATCACGCAACGTCTAACACTGTCAAGTCCGTCCAGTGATTACGAAAATAAATAAAAGGAATATCATGGAATAAAACGAGGTCGTCATGGGTTCATTTATTCTAAAACGATATCGATCGAAGATATCATTTCAAAACAGCTTCATCACTCGTAGGTCCCAGTTTTCACACTTTCTTGTTCTAGCGTCCAACTTCTTGTGGCTGTAAAATTCGGATGCCAAGAACAGTACTCTCAAATAGCTGTCCTTTTATCCTCTCATTCTTTCGCTCTGTAACCGTCCGATAACGGTCAATTTTCAAATTCATTTTCTTTCCGCCATGGACTGGCGCAGGGCTCTTCCCAAAAACATAAGGACATCAAGCGTGAGATTCTCTTTCCATCCCTTGGTTCTGTGAGGATGATATTAAGACCTCCAGAGTTTCCAAGAGTCTTCAGAGGCCGGGAGAATAGGCGGAGAAGTCCCCCTTCATCTTCCAAGTCCTGACGAGTCCGCTTACTCATCTAGAACAGGGGGAAACTGCGGTCTTTCCTGACTAGGTTATATGCTGGCCTTCAGTGGGAGAAAGTTTCGTGTGAAATGGACATATTACATGACAGTATCTACGTGATATCACGAGTTAATATGGTTGTTTTCTCTCGATGACTATGACTTCATTTCATTTCCACGATTCATGTACAAAAAGTACCTGACAAGAGTTCCTCGAGGTTGAACGTTGGAGCTAGCCTACTTGTGGCAATCTTGCCTTGAATATTGGGGATGGAAATTAACCTAATCCTAACCATTTACCACTTTTTTTCTTTAATTATAAAAGGACTCGTATTTCTAGATTGAAAAACTTGAATGTTCCTCTCAATCCAGATACAATAAAATGTTATAAGTAAAAACATTTATTTTTATGGTTATTTTTTTTTCTTTTTAGAATTTTGTAAAAAGATTTTAAAAGAATTAAATTTTTTTAATTTATAATATAACGTAAATACTCATGTGTGACATACCAATTAAGACCCTCTCCTTCGGTCGCCCCGCCCCCCGTCGATTCAATTTCATTTTCTGTTTTTTTGGTAAAAAAAGAGTTCATCTCTGTTTGTGTATAAAAATTTATCTGGCCGAAGAAAGGACTCGGTGGGCTCAAGACCATAAACTATAAAGTAATGGAAAAGAAACATTCTTAATTCTTAATCTTTCACATTTTTATTATTTTTATCATTCACATCCTCAATATTTTAAATTTTTACCACCTTATTCCTACCATTACTTTTTCCATCTAAAAAGACATATTCCATCCAAAAAAGAATATTACATCCAAAAATCATTTTTCAACAAAGATATTTTTCAAAAAAACATATTTCATTCCTGATTAAGGAAATATTGGTTACCAGCATGTACTCCTTCTAAAATTAGAGCTCATTTTTCTCAGAATAAATCACGATTTTATAATGATAATGGTCATCAATCAACTTTAAATTGAGAATGTATCTTAATTTTGAAAGAGATATGACCACCAGTGAAATCCTCTCGATACTTTTTATTTTCATTTTTTTTTCCTTTTTTATTTTTGGAAAATAATTTGTGAATGCAATACACTTTTTTTGGAACGAACATGCTTTTTTGGATGGAAAAAATAACGGTAAGACTAAAGTGATAAAAACTCAAAATTTTGAGGACGTGAATGACAAAAACCAAAGGTTTATGATGAAAATGGTAAAAGTGTGAAAGATTGAGGATTAAAAGTGTCAATTACCCTAAAATAATTGACATAATATCCAAGTCCATGAACCAATCCCTCCACTCCCTCTTCACCACGAGAAAGCCTTACGTGAAACGGTTATACCACGTGGGTGATACTAACAGGATATATCTATTCAATTAAAATTCAACATTTATATATTTATCTAATTATAATTCATCATTTATTATGTTTTAAAATATTGTTTACCTTATATATCTTATTGAGGTGAAAATTTTTCTAACACCAATAAAATAATGAGATTTATAACACTTTCCAAAACTAGCACCACTATATATATTCTTTTTACTAATTTTTTCACAATTCCCTAAATACCCCCCACATTTTCAACCCAACTCTCCCTCTCTTTTCCCCTTCCCAGCCCCTTCCTCTTCTGCGCGTCCTATGCCCCGCCTCTTCTTCTTCTTCTTCTTCTTCTTCCTACCGAACTGCAACCCCATTGCCCACCGCCGGTAGCACCGACGCCCAACGCCCGTCACCCAACGCATGGGCGTGAGGTGCTGCTCGTCGCCTGTTGCTCCTCGTCGTTGACACCGGTCCGCTCCCGACCACGAGCTGCTGAGGAGAAAGGGGAGGAACTAATGGAGGGCAAAAATGACTTTTAACATAAAATGGTGCCATTTTTAAAACTTCATATAAAGTGGTGCTATCCATAAAAGAGAGAGGAGGAGCGGTTTTAAATTGTTCCATTAACACTATCTTATTTCCAATTAGTGATCACCATTTATTTAAAATTTTTTTTATATTCCTTAAAGATTTTTTAGGATTTAATAATCATAATTGTATAATGATTACTTACAAGTCAAGTTCCGATTGGACGAATATATCACGTCAGCATCATCTATATGGTATGACCGCTCCACTGAATACTTTTTTGTTCGCCACAGCTGATGTCACAATCATTCTGCCAATTTTATCACTCAATATACATTTTTTTTAATATATTTATCCTTTATCTCCCTACCCTTTCCCGCCACACCGCCATCGTCCCACTCCCACCAATACCCATGCTTAATTCCTCAATCCATCTTCCTCGATAGTTCATTTTCTAACACTCTGTGAAACTCCAATTTTGATGTTCGCATTCGACTCGGTGGAAAGCTTCTCACAAGTTGGTAATTTCATTCCATCGTCTTTTCAACCTTCCACCACGGCCACTAGAAGAGCCAATGTCCTCAACTTGGTGCTGCCTTTGATTTGGTCATGTCCCTCTCCGTCGAGTTTGTCCCTCACTCCCAATTCAAAGATCCTCTTCTTAAGGCACTTGATTTCTAGCTATTCATCAGAGGTTAATGATCCTCGGCCAGAGAGGAAACGCCCTCTCAAAGGTCTCCAACAGATCGGTGATTGCACAACCTGTAGGAAACTTTGATCAGCTGACATGTGGACCCACTGAACCAAACTTGAACATGATCTGCTCCAGATTGGATCATTATTACCTCTCTTTAATGTAGTTTATCCTTATTATGTAGATGAATTGGTACGATTAAATTGGAGGTTAGCTAATAAATTATGCTGTACTTAGTCCTAATAATTATTACTTGTCCAAAAGATAAAGCATTTGCCAGTTTTCTTATTGAAATATTGTAAGAGATATATCACTATATAACTTTTAATTTTATTTGAAATTAGAAATGAAATATGTAAACACATCATTTTTTCCCGGAAAGGCATGAATTTCGATAGACATTTTCCATATCTTCTTTTTTTCACTTAAAATGGAACAAAAGCAAGCTGGGAATTGTTAATAGAGAAAATTTACAAGGTAATATATGTTGGATGAGGCCGCAATCAATCTTGCCTGTTCTGTTCATGTGTACATAATTTAACGGAGAGGAACTATCGATTTTTCAAGGGCAGGTTTGGTCGACTGTTACTTTGGTTTGACAAATTGTGCGTGTACTTTGGGAGAAATTGCTCTCTTCGCCAAGAGATCAGTACCGTCTTCAAGCCTCTTGTATAGCAGGGGTGCTGACCCTTACTTGTACGTTCATATCACACATACAACAGTTGTATATATTTTACTGAAGTTGAATGAAAATTACAACAATTTTTTTATATCTTAGTTAAAAGAATTCACTTTAGGAGAATTTTGTCTTATTACAACAATTTTTTTAAATCTTAGTTAAAAGAATTTACATTAGGAGGACTTTAACCTTAGTGGGTCCACCTACTTGAACTATATCATTTAAGGTCTGTAGGGCTCATGAATACTAATGACTCAGACTGAAAAGATAGAGTTATTCGTGAGAATGATAGGAATATATGAGAATTATAGGAATATTTATAACCATATTAGTAAGCCCATTACGATAGATTGGAAACTGATAATTTTTTTCCTTTTTGTTTGATAAAGGAGAATTCATTACGACTATATATTATGTTGCATAGATGCCAATAACTGATAATGAACTATTAACTGTCTAGACATACTTAATTCACTAGTATCATTGCAATTTTTTGCAATAATTGTTCGATATCATAGTAAAGGATGTAATTTTAGTGTAGTGACATAAGATTTCGACTGACAACCCAAAGGTTTTGAGTTCGATCATTGCCATGGGACTAATGATGCAAGCCATATATCATTTCTCAACGGCAACATTCTTACACCAACAAACTTTACTTTTGAAGATAATGTATTAAAGTTTGTATTATCAGTGTAACTTTTCGTATTCATCCTGATTGCAAATGTGTTTCCTAGATTAGTTTTTGATGTTGTCACTACGAATAAATATAATTGCCCTGTCTTATCTCATTTATTTTTCACGGACAATTCATTACTTTTGTTGAAAGTTACTGAGAGAAATCTGCTTAGATAAAATAGATAATTGAGATTTATTGTAGAGCTACTGACTAGGTAGTTAACCTTCATAAGTCTTCATTGTTTTTAGTAAAAATTCCATAGAGGAAACTAGAAGTAGAGTTTGATAGGTACTTGGCATCTCATGATTACTTGATGGAAAATATATGGGGATGTCAGCTAAATAAAGAAAGTAAAATACATTATGTTAGTTGGCAGAAGCTCACTAAAATTAAAGAAGAATGTGGCATGTGACTCAAGGAGCTGTAGGCTTTTAATGAAGCAATGCTAATGAAGATGGCCTGAAAAATCTATTAGGGGCCTAATTCTTTGCTTAGCAGAATTTGAAAGGAATAAATTTCCCAAGAGGGGATTTTATGGAGGCAAGGACCAGGAGCAACATAGATGTGGAGTAGCTTTCTAGCGGTAAAGGAGAACTTTTTTTTTAATATAAGTAATAAGAATTAATTTATGATTTAATGAACAAAGTACATGAGAGGGTATACAAAGCACATTACAAATATAAGAATTGTTAATGAAGCTTGAGACTAGTATAGATGTGGAGAGAAAGACTTCCATGCCTTTCTGTTGGACTCCTTATAGCATTGAAGTCACCTGCAATACACCATGGAACAACCCATATGCTTCTCACATTCTCAAGTTTAGTCCAAAAATCATTACGAATTCTCTCCTCATTTGGGCAATAAACTGCAGATGTACATCATATAAAACCATCACTGATACCCTTAAATTTAAAAGAGATGGAGAAAGTGTTGCACAACTCATCTATTTTCTCGAAGAGCCTATTGTCCCAAATAAGTAGACCACCTCCTGATCTTCTTGATGAGGATGGTAAGCACAGTCCAAGTGTGAGTCATACCATAAACTTTTTGCCACCCTCAAAGATATCTTCTCCATTTTAGTTTCCCGCAGAGCTAGAATTTGAGGATGGTGCTGCATCAAGAAATTCCTTAGAATGGCTTGTTTCTTTTTACAATTCAAACCACGAACATTCCAAGAGATTATCTTGGGAATAATTGAGCAACTCGAGCTGCCCCTAACAATTTCCTGGTGGATACTTTATATGGAAACATCTGAGGTCTTTTGTCATAATTAATAGAGGTTTCGAGCCTCTTAAGTTCATGAGCAGTTCTTGAGCCCTCTAAAATTGGTTCAACAACACAAGCAGGCATTCAGCTCTTCTTTATTGCTTCGAAAAGCTCAATAACCTCATCTTCATGACCATTGAAAAAGAGACCCAATGATTTTGTAAAATGCCTATCTTGCTCAAAATCTAGCTTGAGATTTTCACAGGAGGATATGATTGCAAAAATTGATTATTTTCAAACCTCACCCAAATTGAAATACATAGGAGTGACACTAACAATAACATTCTTATCACCATGGAGAGACTTATACAAAGCAAAAGCTACCTTAGCAGGATTTGGACAAGGAATGCAAGCATCTTAAATGTCCTCCAAAATCATGGGTCATGTCATCCTCAAAATTGAGTGAACATGAAGAGTTATGAAGATCATTAGATTTTGATGTGCTATTGTGTTGGAAAATTGTATAAGAGTCAAGTCAGGTATCTTTCGTAAGAATCGTCATTGCATTTACTGCCATGCATGAAGGTAAAGCTTCATTTTCTGCGTCCACTTCTATCATATGCATTTTCTCCATAGAGTCATTGAAATGTTCCTCTGAAAATAGTACATGAACCTTAAATATGCCACAATTCTTCAAAGCAATGGTCCATTCTTTTTCATGAGCCGCCAAGATAATTGGCCCATTGAGTTCCTGACCAACTAAGATATCCAGGTCTAAGAATCGTTTGGGTCTAGGGAGCAAGTTGGCCTCTTTAGATCCATTAGCAAAAAAGACAAATGTCTTCGGGACAACTTCCTGATGCTGAGATACACCCTTACATATTTGCGAGGGCCTCGAGATCTCTAATTTTTTTCCTGCGGTGTTTTGCACGTGTTATTAACAACTGTTCTCATCGGAATTTCTTTCACAAAACAAGGAGGCTTTCTATTTCTTCTATGAAAATGCCTTTGCATGGGCTGACGGTTCATCTGCCTCTAACCAAGAAAAAGGCGTCCGTTCATTTGCCTCTTACCGAATTTGTCTGAATAGCAATTATCTTTGAGTAATGAGGCATAAGAAACCGTTAAGCTTTGATGATGAAGACCTTGGATATTTTTGACACAAGTGGAGGGGTAGAAATATGTTGGTGACGAACTTCCAGAGGGATTCTAAATATCTTTAGCAGACAAAACACCTCTCAACAACTGAGCAAAAGCTTCCCAACCCCAGGCTCTCACCCCTTCTGGGATGAAAACAAAATCGAGAGCTGCATAATTTCCCATAGAGTTATGATGAACTTCCAACAGATATGCACGGTCATTATCCCTGATCTTTTTGACAAGATTTTTTAGGGAGGAGGCCGCCATAAAACCTTCCATGCATCTCCAAAGTCATTGCAATCCTTCATTTCCAAGGATGATAAACCTGGAATGTGAAGTGCTTCTCTCGATAATCTTGTTGCACAAATGAGTAGAGAACTCATCCAGATGTATTTTTAGAAAGTTTTACACTCAATCTGAAAAATCTTCCTAATCATCCTGCAATACTAATGCTTCATCAAAGCTGACTGCAAAATAGTGGCAGACAAGATGGACAATCAGCAGAGCTTGGGGACTTCATAATCTCCATGGACGAAAGCTCGAACTAAGGTGGAAGGTGGCGTAGGGAAGCTAGAGAGAGAGAGAGAGAGAGAGAGAGAGAGGGAGGGAATCCAAATGGAGTCTTCTTTCCACATCTAGAAGGATGTGGAGAGTAGGTGATGGGCAAACATCCACATTTGGAAGGATGCATGGGTGCCTAGACTTCCAACTAGAAGGCCTAGAGTGTTTTGCCTAGTTGAGAATACTGTTAATCTAAAAGTGTGTAGCTTGATTGATAAAGATCTATGATCCTGAAAGTACTCAAAAAGCATATAAGTGAAGAGGATCTTGGAGTGATTGAAGGGATTCCTTTGTTAAAGAATAATGAAGCTAATAGACTTGTTTGGCCTTATGAAAAAAAAGGGATGTTAATTTATGCGTATATGAGAAAAGATGGTTCAAAGAAAGAAAGTAAGAAGGGAAGCTATTCACATTTTGTTAAGGAGGAGGTTTTGAAGTATATATGGAAGATTGATTGTTTATCAAAAATCAAGAATTTCATTTAGAGGGTGGTTTTTGATGTTATTGCTATTAAAAAGTAACTTGATGACACTGACATCAAGTGTCATCATCACATAATAAAAACAATTTGAAGCAAATAATTGAATACTACAATGAAGCTAAGTTTCATCACTTCTCTGCATGACTGAACAACTATATGCAGAAGAGAAGCATCGTCACAGCAACTAAAGAGCTTCTTTGTTATGATCTATGCTCACTTATCACTATATTATAATTTGTTTAATGACCAAAAAAAAAAAACAAGAAGATCGTAATGTTCCTACATTCATCTCTTGCCTAAAGGAGGAACAAATCCTTGGTGATGGAAGTTAAGATTCCGTTATGTTCAATGTCAACATGGCAAAGTTTATGCTTGTAATGAACCTGCTAGAAAATTGCTTCTGGCACTTGATCTCTTCCCGCACGCAGCTCATATGCAACTAATCCTCATAACTTTCAGATTAGACAACATCAGTATCAATTTCAACATACACAAAAGGGGAAAAGAAATTATATTCCTTCTGAAAGTGATTAAAGATTAGAATGCTGGATTTTCTTTTATTTGATAAATAGAATAGGAGATGGAGCGAGAGAGAGACAGAGAGAGATGGGGCAAAGAACGAAGGAAGGAGAAATAAGATTGAGAGCATTAATTGACATCATTTCTTTTTTTATTAGTAAAAAGATAGGTAGTAAAAGTAGCGATTTAGCCACTCCTGCTATGTAATGTTCGGACTTCCGTATTCAATTATAAACACATCATATAAACTAAATAACAAGTACTAGCACGAGCTCCATCAACGTAACACTACCAAAGGTCTAATCTAGTTTAAGAAATTGGTATCTACCAAGTCACAGACTCAAGAGTATCTTCTAATAATATTGCTTAGAACGAGATTTGAACATGTGATATCAATATCACCAAATCGCATGAGAGCAAGAATTAACTACTAGACCACCTCTCCTAATGGTAAAATTCAGCCTTACATCTTTTCTTTTTTTTTTTCTTTTGATAAAAAGGAGATAAAACTATACTTGACTAGCCAAAGGAACATGTAGGTCGTCGGGGCACTGAGCCCTACAATTATAGGATAATAGACTCTAATACAGTCTTCGAATAAAACGTTATGCAACTCTATTGAGGGCTCATTAAAAAAAGTACAGCTTGAGTTAATACTCAATAGTTAGAAGCTCCCTTGCTTCCTTTACTAGGAAATTTGCTACTGATTTACTTCCCTTAATATGTGCTTTGCTCAACACTCCCTAAAGTCCCAAAACATGCTCCTACATTCCCACATTATGGGTTTTAGAAATAAATTCTCAGATGAGTTGTGCCAAAATAAATCAAAAAGTACCTTGGCATCCCACTCAACATGCAAGAATCGGATGCATAATCTTCGTGCAGTTTGTAGTCTTTCTTGCAGGGCCTAGCACTCCACTAGTAGGCTATTTGCCAGTCCCACATGCGTAATAAAAACCCAATCCAGCCTCCATTCAAGTCTAGTAATAGGCAACCCACTCTCGCCCTTCCAGTTGTACTATCTACTGATTTATCATTATTGAGTTTTAGCCACATCGGAGATGGACACATCCATCTTGATAAGGACCGGATGCGTAGCCACCTTTTGTCCTCTGAATCGATTTGGGCAAACTCCATGGCTCTTCGAATGCATACCCATGCTAGATCACTACCTAATTTCGTCTCTTCAGGATCCAAGCATTGCGTTGCTTCCAGAGCCCCCATAAAGCTTGAGGCAATAAAATGCTCCAGGGCATGTTCGAGACATGAATCTCATGCGCCTAACAATTGGACTAATCCATTCCTTGATTAAATTCGAGAATGACACTCTTTTGGATATTGGGATACCAAAATCATTTCAAAAGTATATTGTTAGTGGGTTGCAAAATATGCTTAATGGATTCTATCTGGTTACCACATATGCTGCACGATTCTGGAATGCTTGTCCCCCTTCGTGCTAAGATTTCCATAATCAATATCTTCTTGTGACAACAAAGTCAAAAGAAAAATTGGATGAGTGGCTAAGTTTTTAATTTTCCAGAGCCATTCCCGTGTGTTTTCCTTTTGGAGGGATCCCATCTGCATACAAGTTCGTATACCGAATTCATGTTGAAAAGACCTAAAGTGAAAAATTCCAGGTTCGGATGTCTCCACCTCTGTCATCTCTCGTATCTCGAGGGGTAGTTTGACGGACATCCGAGACAGATCCTCTTAAGACATCACATACCAATAACAAAGCATCTTCGTGGTCCAGAAATAAGGTTTCATAAAATACATGCACTCAACCACTCATGCCCCCAAAGGTTCATACTCTAGCCTTCCCCAATAACTAGGCGTCTTTTTCTCTTGCTAGCCAGACAACCCTAAGTTTTGGGGGCTTTTTAAATTGTTTTTAAAATTTTTGTAACGGTTGTTAGTAAAAAGAGGTCTGCCATTATTCGTTGACCGATATTGATGATGAGGTTCATATTGCCAAATGTCACGTTTTCATTGGGCTAAGATACCAGCTAGGAGGACTTACCTTGCATTGGCTCTCCATGGAAGACTTCCTGCAGCATAAGATATCCCCTATAACTTTTTTTTTTATAATTAAAATATTATATTAAGCTAGAAATTAACTACACTAGGGGTCCTAGTGTTAGACCATGCGCTTCACAAACAGAGCAAAGGGCCTCCCCAAGAAAATGCAACCCACAAACCTTAACATCTATTTCAGAAAAGAAATCAGCTAGTGTATTCAATTTTCTGGGGATCCAAAGGCAATCCCGATCAATACTCACAGTTCCTCAGGTATCTTCTTATCTCCAAAATGAGGCTTTTAATTTCCCAGTGTGCTAGGTCCCCTTCGTTCACTGCTTCGACCAAGGTCCTAACATCGAAGTAGAACATAACTTTCTTCCATCCTTTTTTGCAAGCGATTTGAATTGATACCAGTAGGCTTCAGCTTCGGCTTGCAGAGGACTGAAGGTACGTTTCTGTTCGTGCCAGGCACAGAGTTTAGAGTGATTGGTCGTTCATTGCAATTCCGAACAATCCTGCTATTGAGTCCTTCCACGAAGTATCCGAGCACACACAGATGGTACCTTCTGGGCCTGTCAAGGTAAAGCTTGCTTTACTCTTCGCTTGAGCCCATAGTGCCCGCAGTCTTTCTGAATTTTTAGTGCTCTTGAAATAGATCGTGGATTCTTGAAATAAATTGTCAAATTAGGTTCGATAGAATTATGCATTGCACTATTGCGTAACTCCCTCACATAGCACAATACAATGGCATTAAAGAGAGCAAACTCATTTGGATCAATGAGGTTCAAAATGAATTCTTTCGGTGGGCAGATAAAAAAACTAACTAGGTCCATAACTGATCGTTAATTCCACTTCCCTGTCTCTCTCGCACTCAGCTTCTACGCGGTGGTAAGTTTCGCAATCCCTCTTTAGTGAAACCACACCTTTGCACGAAAATTTTGAGTTCTTTCTCAAATCATTATTACGGCGGACGGATCTGCTTCAATTTGATTTTCTGAAGCGCCCCTCAGAGGTTTGTTTGATGGAATTCCTGTTCTCTGTTTCTTGTTAATGTTCCGCAGGTGCCTGAGACTGCAGTTACCAGGCCAAACAACCTTGAGCGGTCCGATACCTTTCCCTGCCTAAGCTGATCTCTTGCCGGCACTCTTCATCCTTGATTGGGTGATTGTATTTTCAAATCGCTGGAGAAAGGATAAGATTGGAAGGGTGAGATAAAGGGTTCCTTGGCAATCATGGGAGTCTTATGCAGTGGATGGCGCCGTTTTCTCATCTGTGTCCCTCTTCTGTTCATTGTCCCCAATTTATTTTCCGGTGATGGTCCTTTCTCTTTCGTGTTCCCGATTTACTTTGATCTTTGTGTTGCATGAGGAGCGTACGCAAGAATGTAGAAGGATTGAGAATGACCGGGTATCGTTGTCTCAGTGAAGCAATTCCAACGAGACCCACCCAAGCAAGACCTGCCCAAGAAGTCAGTAAACAAGTTTGATCACCTTGTACTTGGCCCTGCAGCTGGTCAAGGCTTGCCTAACCGTTTACAATGCGAAGGTTCCTTTCTCTTATACCTCCATTGAAGATGCATCAGCTTGCTTATTCCATAACATTTTCAGTCATCGTAATTGTCATGTCTTCTTGGAAATCAGACATTGATTTTCATTTATTGAAATAGCGAATCAGGGAAGAGAAGGAGAAGAAGAAGCAGAATATGCACTTAAGATGAAAGCACTGATTTTCCACGATCTGCATGATTTTGCAGGCACTAAATCTCTCAACAAGACTCAATCTTCAACCAACCGCAGGGTCAATGTCGTGGAACCCATAGTCTTTGTTACTGTTTTTTCCGTCTATAACTTCTCTGCTGATGCATCGAGGGTCACTGTTGGGAATATCTCATACAATAAAGTGGAGAGATCGATGGCCATCTTAAATGTCTTCATCAATTTTATTCAGGTAAGTTTTAATTGAATCCAGAAGTCTCTATTGAAGGACATCTTTTTGCAGTATTTGTGTGAACTATCTTCTTTGAGATGCAGTGATATAAAGACATCTTTTTGCAGTATTTCTCTAAACTGCTTTCTTTGAGATGCAATGAGATGAGAGCGGACTAGAAAAGAGCTTCTTGCCTAGGGAAGTTATCTGAATTCAGAGAATGGTCTCTTAACTCTTTGCTTTTCTAACTCTAAGCAACTTATGAGGGCACTGACAATAGTTAATCAGTAGGAAGTTCAATATTAATGTTTTGGTCTTCAACTGTTAAATTTTGTTGAGTCTGATTGTATTTGCAAGTCCATCTTTCATCAAGGTTTTGGGTTGATTTTTGCCACTATTAGTTCAATTTACAGGTAGGAAGCCTGTGAGTTGTGACGCATTGTCCATATGCCTTTGCACTTTTTAGACTGTATTTGTCAAATTCCTCTTGGAACGGCTTTGCTTCAGTAGGATCAGTGTATAATAGCAACTGTGATGTTGGTATTTCATATTTGTTGAAAATGGTCTTTTCGATCAGGACCTTGCTAGACTTAAGAAGCATCGTTTGAGTTCCTTTAATTGCAATTTTTGCAGGAGACAATGCCACAGAGTGATGTGATTATTCTTACTGATCCTGCATCCGACCTATACGTGAACAGGAGAGCGGTTTCTGTGTATCCAATTCCAGGTGAATATTCACGAGAGAAGTTGATGCTTCAAAGAATCAGGTCTTACATTGTAAGAGAAATGTGCTTTAAGAATGTATACGTTTCTTATTCTATGTGAAAAATAGAGCATTTGTGTTTGCATTAAAAACTTTCTGTTCATTCTAAATTATCATTAAGAAAATTCTCCATTTGACTTCTTTTTGTATAAAGCAGTCTTTCCAATAAAATGTCTTGCATCAAAATTCCCAGCGTTGACGTCTTTGTACAAAGCAATTTTTTCCACTAAAGAATCTCTTCACAACTTACAGAAAGTTTCTTAATTTGTACCTGCTGTTTCTTTTATTCTTCAGGCTTTTCTTGACAAAAGGCTCAAGGAGCACAATCAGAAGGATGTGCGTCATTACATTTTCACTGATTCAGACATAGCAGTTGTCAATGATCTACGCCAGATGTTTCTGGACTATCCTGATTTTCACCTGGCCCTTACCTTTCGGAACAACAAGCAACAACCTGTTAATTCAGGTTTCATTGCAGTCCGGGGTACTTATGATGGGATTACAAGGTATATGTATCAATGATTCATACACTTGTTTGTTCTTTTCATCTATGTCATAGCCCATAGGTGAATAGTGGAGCTCGGCTTTAGCTTCGAATTATCTTACAGCATGGGACAAGATTTGAGCTGTTGTTCTGCTTTTCTGGAAATCTTTGGATTAATAGATCCCTTCTTTGGCTAGGGAATGTGGCAAAAATAGGCTGCAAACTGAGCAGTAGTCTGATCTGGATTGGAGCAGACACAAGGCCCAAAAAGAAAATTTTGAGATGGATTTATTTAGAGTTTCAATTGGTCCAACAGGATACTGTAAAATGAAATATCTAAGTAACTACATCAGAAACCCTTTAACTTCATAAATTGTTTTATGGAAAAGACAGTTATAAGCAAGCTTGGCTAGTTCCTTAGGGAAACGATGCACCATCTGGTTATGGGATCGATAGAAATCTTTGTTAATTGTCAGGCAGTCAGTCCACTGCAGGATCTTTCTGACTTGCTTCTCCTGTCAAATTTTTTTAAAACTGTATTGCAAATACTTAAATTGTTAAGCTATCGGCATGTTGGTCCATAGGACTGATGAACCTCGGACAATCATCCGCATCTCATGCATATGAAATCTCATCAGTGCTTAAGCTTCTGCTGAAATTCTTTTCTCACTCCTATAATAAGCTTCCTCCTCCTCCTCCTCCTCGTGTTCTCTCTTGTCACTTAAAATTTCTTACAAGACAAGGTTAGTCTTTGATGTCATTATGTTTATCTCTCAAAGATGATTAGTAAAGGAGATTGTGACCTGAAACTGAATGTAGGGCAGCAGCTTTCTTACGGAGAGTATTAGGAGTTTACACTTCCAAGTACATGAGTGCTTCCCGAATGCTTGGAGATCAGTTGGCTCTTGCATGGGTTGTGGCTTCTGAGCCTTATTTTGATGCAAGGAGATACAGCAGACACGAACCTTTCATGCAAGATATCACTGGTGCTTCTGTTCTCTTTTTGCCATGTGCAATCTATAATTGGACCCCACCTGAGGGAGCGGGTCAGTTCCATGGCATGCCTCTGGATGTCAAGGTATTGTCTGAATAGATATATTTTTGTTATGCTTTAATTGCTTATGTCCACCTCCTAAACTTGATCAGACTGTGCACTGGCCAAGTAGGTTTTCCTGGTTATCCAGTGGCTTAATGCGTTCATCTAGATTCCAAAAACCTGGAAGAAGGATTATTTGGCAACATAAAATCATTTAATCTTAAGGTGAAGAGGAAACAGTACAATACCTAGGCCTCCACAGGATAGAGCTGAACCTGCCCATTTAGAGCAAAAAACCAACAATACAGTACCCTCTACTTGTGCAGGTTCTCTGATAAGCAGATTGCCCTGGGATCTTGACTCATGGTCTAAGTGGATGGTAGTTTCATGGTTTTGAGAGCTTATCTAGTCAGAACCTCTCAGGATTTCCTATGGCAAATTTACAAGATCACGGGATAACTTTTATCTCATATCTTTCTTCTTTTTTTACTGGCGACAGGTCGTGCACTTCAAAGGTTCAAGAAAACGCTTAATGCTTGAATCCTGGAACTTCTATAACTCAACCTCAGATATTTCTGATATGTTGTGCCTAATATTACACAGTGGAAGAACAAAGTACGATTTCTGATCTATAAGGGCTTTGATTTGTTTCGGGACTCGTGTTTCATTTTTTTCATTTGGGGAACATTTTGTGAGAAATGTTTGCGGAAAAGAGAGCTCAGTCAATTGTATTTAGCTTTAGCAATGCAGTGAAAGGAACAGCGACTGTGTTTGATCCATTAGCTTTAACGGTTGTTTAGTGTGAGTGGGGGACATACTAAAGCAGCTACCATTCCTTGTTTGTTCTGTTTTTGGAGTTGTAGCAATTCAACATAGTGCTCTGCCCTGTTGGCATTTCTTGTTAATCCATACCCGAAGAGGAGAGTTTGATATTTCCTAATGAGACTTAGTAAATTAGCAAATTACTGGAAGTCTGTCTTTTAATATAATGCAGTGTTAGGAATAATGAGTAGCAGTCAAGAAGAATGAAAATCTGCTGAAGTACAATTAACTGGTCAAACTAAACTGCAGTTGCTCATTTTGTCTCTAGCATGGGTTTGCAGAAACTGGTTCGGGGTAGCAAGCCCGAACTAGAACTGGTTTAGGGGAAAAATCGGATTGATTTAAACCGGTTCGCCGGTTCTTTGCCTGTTCTTACTCTATTCTCTGTGAATCTCTTTCTATGGCACCGAGTGTTTGTGCCCTTAGCATGTTTATGTTCTGCTTGAATGGCATTGTTGAGCTACAGCAGGAAGGAAAATAATTTGTTGTTACTTCCTGGACTTCGCCCGGTGGTTGGAAGTCTTGTCTGGCAAAGCTGCATTTACAGAAAGAAAGGGTTTGATCCTTTCAAGACTTGCTTCTGGTGAATGTGATGACAGCAGTGGTTGCTGCTTGCTGCAAAGTCAGTCTGAGAAGGGACTGTTGAAATCTCAAGGTACTCACTGCACGGGACGATAATTTTAGTCTATAAAGCGGTGCTTCGGGGATGAGAGCTTTCATTGCTTATTACCACTTTTGAAGTTATGAACTCTGCTTTTGAAGTTTTCTGTTAAATTTCTGCGCAGATCTTCAGCGGGATCAGCTGATTAACTGGGAATACAACATATATATGTCAAGGAATGATTTCCCAAAAGATCTGGGTTTCGTATACATATCTGGGCATACAGTTACATGGTGGTCTATCCAACCAACTGGCTACTACAGAATATGTGGGATCTGTGCTTCATCTGGAGGCCTAACTCTGACTAATCCAAGTTCGAGCCGGACAGATTCACTAAGAGATAAATATCCTATTCATGAAATTTTTACACACACAAGAATCAAACCCGATATTTTGTTAGAGATAGCGAACCATCTTAATTAATTCATGATGGTCGGTTATTTTTTTTTTACTAATCCAGGTTCGAGCGAGATCGGCCCATCTCAATGATGAATTTTTTACAGTCACAAGAATCAAATCCGAAAACTTATTTAAAGAGAAGAGATACTAAATTATTTTAATTAATTCCTTATGGTTGGCTATTTGTTTGATAAGTTAGGAGAGGACAAAAATGGCAGCTCATCTTAGTTAACCTATTTCTTTCAGAGTTCTCAGGAAAAATCTCTCTTGTTCGTTACAAGGGAAAAATGAAGGTTTTGGGTTCACTCAAAGATCCTGATCTGCTTTCACAATTCTTATGATGCTGGGCTAAGATGCTGCCCAGGGAAATACAGCAGCTAAGCTGTCTCACTTTCATCTTCTCGTTTCTCGAGTGCTATTGACTTATACCGCTTCGAACACATAACAAAAATGCCCAAGTTGAGCGCCATGATCGCCGCCGACAAGAAGAAGAACCGGTCGAGATGGCCGTCGTTGAGGTTTGGTGGCACCCACCCAGGCTCCCCGTTCCTCGAGGTCATGTCCATCACCAGCGACAGGATCATGCTGCAGACATAACATCCTATGGCCGAGGAAGACATCGACAGTGCGATCCCGATGCTCCTCAGTGCGTCGGGAGTCTGCGACGAGAAGAACTCCATCTGGGCCACGTACACGAACGCCTCCGAAACACCGACAAGAACGTACTGAGGAGTCTGCCAGAATATGCTCAGCGAGCTCTTCTCCTCCCCAGTGTCGGAGGCGAAGGCCAGCCTCCGCCGCTCCACGAGCCCGGCAAGGATCATGGCCGCCACGGCGATCCCCAGCCCAATACCGATCCTCTTGAGCTCGCTCGGCTGCTTTGGCTTCCTCTTGGTGAGTTTCACGAACGCGGGGACGATAAGCTTGTCATACAGTACGATGAAGGCCGAGGTGCTGACGATGTCGAAGGCAGTCATGCTCGCCGGGGGGACGTGAAAGTTTGAGAATGCCCTCGTATCCATTGCCGCTCCCTGCTCGACGAACAGGGAGAGCATCTGGATGAACACCATGGATGATAGGATCGTACAGAGCCAGATTGGTAGCAGCCTCAGGATGCACTTCACCTCTTCGACCTGTGTGATCGTGCAGAGGTGCCACGGGTTCCCCATCTGCCCTCCTTCGACAAGGATGTTCTTCTTGTCCGCTTCTGTGACGATGGCCGCTCGATCGAGAAACCTGTTTTAGAAGGAAGATCGTCAGCAAAGGAACTGCAAATTTCATTCGGTTCTTCGTCTCCGGAGTCCGGAGCTCGTTTTCTCGGGGTGAAAATGGTTGTCGGGGTGAGAACTTTTTTTTCTGGTAATAATACCGAGAACCATTTAGAGAATGGGAAATCAACCTGATCAATTTTTTCAGCATCGTCTTTTAATATGATAATAATAGTAAGTATAAAATTAATAAAATAAAATTTACTTCAGTAAATGAGAATTACTTTGATGTCTTGATGTATTAATAAATTAAATAATATAAACATAGACTTAGTTTTAAGTTTTAAGAATATCAGTTTTATTTCTATATTTGCAGTTTTTTTAAGTTAATAATAGTTTTCCTTTTTTTTGAGTGTAGAAATATACCACCCTTTCCTATTTGTATCCAAACAAAATAGAAAATAGGATTCATTTTTTTATTTGAAAAAATTAGTTGATAAAATTAGGAGTTCATAAAGAAATTAGGATTATTGTATATACGTACTTCTTACTCTACGAATAACCAATTCCTCTTAAATAAAATGGAAAAAAAAAAGATTCCAACAAAAACTTCTGCAGTTTACAGCTAAAAAAAGGGAGATTTTTCAATTTCGCATCTAATTGAATTATCGAAATATGATAATTTCCTTTACGAATTATTAGAAAGTAACCCATTGGATTCAATTCACGTTTTATCCTATCTTAAGTTTTCTAGTCCGATGCCAAGAATGGAGAGAAAGAAATCTTATACTACAGAAATTTGATAAATTAGATATTGAATGGTACATACATGATTCTACATCGACAAGCAATAAGAAAAGAATAAAGAAATTCTTTAGTACTTCATTTTAATACTGATTAAAACGCAAAATACAAATATTTTATTTTTTTTTGTATATTTTCAATTGTTCTCAGATTTTACTGGATTTTTCGAGTCAGGATCTGAACAAATTTTACTCTTTTTTATAAGCTATTTTACCAATTTTTATAAACCTTAAAAATCAGCCGAATTTTATACGGGCATAAAAATTGAATTTTTCGGATCGATTTCCGTCTATATTTCTTTTTCAGTTTTCCACCATTTTTCATAAACATCTGCACAAGAACAGAACTCGTACTTACTTGAAGCCACTAGTGTGGCAGATCTTCCTGGAACCCTTCACGTCTCCTTCCTCCACAAGCGTCTCGTAAAGTCCTTCCCCGTCCACCGGAACTTCAAGCTTAATCTTCCGGACGGAGGCAACGATCACCTGACTGAACCTCGAGAACGGGTTCCCCATCGGCTTGAAATGCCGGTACCTCATCATCCGACACAACAGCAGCACGTACCCTGCGACAGAAAAACCGGCACACAGCCAGAACACGGGCACCCAGTGTCCCAGGCTCTCGATATAGACAAGCACGGTCTCGGAAACCAGGCATCCCAGGTTGAGTGCGACGTAGAAGTAACCGTAGAACGAGGATTTGGACTGCTTCTCTTCGGGGTCCTCCTCGTCAAACTGGTCGGCCCCGAGGCCGGCCAGCGCTGGTTCCGGCGCCCCATTTCCGATGGCGACAAGGTATATAGATACGTAAAACAGTGCCACCTCAAGGGGACTGTGAGGGTCACACGGCTCCCCGATCTTGCCGCAGCCACGAGGCTCGAGGAGGAACGATTGCGTGCAGAGGGCCGTGGATATTAATCCCTGTGAAAACGGTCAATCATAACTATTTGTTTTAAGAGATTAATCTTATTAGGAAACAGGATAGTGTAATTTATCAGACCATAGTTTTTAGAACTGGGCCGAACATCAAGAGAATAATGGAGATGGAACAAGGATGACTTACAACGGCCAAGACAACCTCAAAGATGGCACAGGTTGTGAACCTGCCGAGGTAGGAGTCGCTGAGGAAGGCCCCAATCAAGGAGCTCAGGTACATGGTCCCGAGCCAGCGGCTGAACGTGTTGGCCGCCTCGGCATTGGTCTGCCTCAACACTGACTTTGAGAACAACACCAAGTTCACCTCAACCCCGGCAAAAGCCATGGTTGTGAGCCCTTGATTCACTGGTACACGACACACAAATAAGTAAAATCGACTGCTAGATGCTGCCAACGACCACGCATGTTACGAGTCTTATTTTAAAAAAGGAGGACCCGAATGTTCCTAGTACTACTTTAAAATTCAGATGGGATACGGGCCCACTCCCGATGTGAAATACGGAGGGTCAAAATCATGTTTTGCTACATCTGAATCGTGAAAGGGCGGCATTCGATTGAGAATACCTAGTATCATCATAGCACAACCCCACCCGCCGGTTTGGCCCTTGATGGCCAGTCGACCGTGCCAGTCGAGAGAGCCATCTCTGGTCTTTGCAGCAACACTCTCTTCTCTGTTCTCCGACGCATCGACTGGAGCCACCTACACATCACAGAGGTTATTGCATATCACATTATTTGATAATCATCGTAAGAACTTCTCGACACAGACAAATACGGATCTAGAAAATCCAACTAAGGAGCGAAACTGAAGGAAATGCTTAAAAGAACGGATTTCATTAGAGAGAAATATTATAAGATTTGACAGTTTTTTTGAGTTCAAGACCCCGTTAATCAATAGATAATTTAACACATTTATTTGCACAGGTCTGCATATTATCGTGTGGTCGGGAGCATACACGGTTCCATAGGAAAGTCCACAACCTGTGGTATCGGTGGTACTAATTCTCCAGTACCTGAAGCAAGCGCTCCAGCTGAGATTCACAGCCATCTGCCCGACCACAACTGGAGTTTCCCCAGTTCGTGTGGCTGCTCATTCTTTCAAGATCGGGTTCGAATTCTTCGGTTGCCGGATGGCGGACGTAAGAGCAGAGATTTAGACGGAGATCCTGTTGTTGGGAAATGTTATGGATTTTATGAGGATGAAGAATTCCGGCGGCGACATCTCCTAAATGTATTTCAGGTTGAGGAGCGGACCGAGTTCTCTAAATCTCTTCTCCAAAAATCTTAAGTGAATTCCGCTAAATATGGTACTAGAGTCGGCGAGTGTCACTTTCTACGTACGAATGAGTAATACATATTTAAAATACAGACATAAAATGGCAAATATTTAATAAAAATTAATTTGAGTAAAAAATTGACTCTGCTACATTATGTTAGCCAGCATTCATCGATGATCTATTCAATCCTTTTCGGCCCGAGCCATGTTATCCTAAGGTGTTCTTTCCCTGAAAGGATGACAAGCCGAATATGGGAAACCCAACCCATTCAGAGGTCAATGTAGGTCTAGGCCAGTCTTCAGACCTGACCCGACCAACTATGCTATAGTACATTATACTATTTTATTTTAAAGTTAATTTTATTTGATTCATGAGTGTCTTTATTTTACCGAATTGGACCAGAATCTCTCGATTTAATTTATTGAAATTGTGTAAATTTTTTATTAATTTAAACGTATTTAATTATAATACTACAAATATGTAAACCTTTATAATATGATAATGATACCGGGAGTCGTATATATTTGTCGATTCCTACAAGTGAGTCCTACGGGTTTCAAAGTATTAAATTAAATTTTATATGTTGTCCGCATTACAACATCGAGTTTTTTCTATCATCTATTGTTACTTTAAATTAATGTGTGCAAGTGCTACGTCAGTATAAAGTAACAATAGGTGATGAAAAGAACTCGATATTATAACGCGAACAGCACATAAGACTTGATTTGATACTTTAGAATATTTAAAATTCACTTACAAGAACTGACAAATATATAAGATTTTCGGTATATTTATTTCTTTAAAATTACATTTACATAATATTTGTTATTTCTTTTGTAAACGAGGTTGATATGGGAATACGTGGTACTAGTTTTATATAAATATAGTTGTCAATATAAGTAAAAGAAGAAAAACACATTTCAATAGGGCATGGGAATACGTGGTGAACCCTATCGTTCCCGAATTTAATAAGATAGAATTTAATAATTAGAAACATGTTTTGTAAAGAATAAGGGTTTACAGACCATAAAACACAAAATATTTGGACTGTCACATTCATACCTCTAAGTATCACAACCAAATTTCAATTCTTTTTAAAGAAAAACATCTAAATATGGTATTAGGGTCACTGAAAGCGCAATTAATTCCATGAAAAGTTCATATTTTATGCAAACTTTATGGGGGTAAATGTAGGTTTAATTATTAAATATTAAGTGATTTTTAATCTCTATTCAATTATTCTCTTTTTTTTTTTGAAATTCGGGTTTTAAATTTAATTTAAATGATTTCCGAGTTTGGTGATTTTTTTTTCAAGACGAGTCTTGATGAGATGGGAATGAATTGTTGAAGAATCGATGGAGTCAATTAAAAGGAGTTATGCTCAAAGTCCTGTAATAAAAGTATAGCAAATGTTGTATCAATGGAAAACTGTCGAGTTAAGAGTTCAATGCATACAGCCGAACATGAATGGGAGTCGAAACGAGGAAGATACGACTAATTAAAGAAAACTGATCAGCAGAGCTGGATTAGTTTACTCGAACTAGTTTCATTCGATTTTATCAGGAAACGTCCTCATGTGCATTCTGGAAGGTTTTTCGAGTGTTTTAAAGTTTGAAAAATGAGAGACGAGAAAATACCAGGAAAAGATCTTAAATTTGAAGGTATTATGAATGTATCAATAATATATCTGGATTATTCAATATTGAACTTTCCTGACTATAAATAGTAAGTCTGGCAATTTTTGACACGATATGATAACCCGACACGATATGACACCGAGTTAGGCGGGTTTAGATCAAGCCTATTTAGACACGAACCTGTATAAACACGATAAATAAACATGTTTAATCGGGTTTGAACATGTGTAACACGAGACGACACGTTTAAAAATGTTTATTAAATGTATTCACTATTTATATATATTGACTGATTTAATACATTTATATATGAAAATTTTATGATATAAAATATTACATGTATTACATGTATCATTATTATTAAAAATGATATTATATGATCAACAATTGACTAATCTTACTTACTTATTATACTAATTATCAATAAATATTATTATTTTAGTAATCATATCATATATTATTAGAATATAATTATATGTTATCGATATTTCTCATTAAATAGATCAACTCAGTTTAGACATGAATGTTTAAACACGAACTCATTTATACACGAAAAATAAATGTGCTATATCCAGATTATTAGGATTTCTAACCCAGACATGTTTAGATATGACACAGTTTCCGAGACCTAATAAAAAGACTCATGATCCGCAGTGAATAATACACACGAATATAAACGTGACACGTGGCTTCAATCATGATTTATTGTGGACTAAAAAGGAGTAAATTCAAGTGATGAAGAAGGACGAATGATCAAGGGCGACGTCGAGATATCAAGCCAACAATCTACTTCTCTACTCCACTCCTCTTCTTCTTTTATTCTGATTTCAATATCTTCTTCTTTGACCCAAGTTATGATTTTTATGATGAACTAATTCCCTCTTTTTTTTCGAGAGACCAATGAATTCTAGTTTAATTTCTTAATTATTTATCTATTGATCATGTTTTTCGGTTGATTGTAGAATTTATATTCAATATTATTTATATTAATTCACTTTTAATGCTTTTTAGAGTCCACCAACTAGAATGATATTTAGGAGGGACCGATGCACTCGAGAGGAGAATTCGTGATCATGCCGGGATTATTATATCTTAATAACTTATTTCGAGAGGTATAAATTATTTGTGAGGAGTATCGAGAGACAATTGACCGTCTAGATATCCAATTTGGAATTAGAATTTAATGAACTTTTCCCATAATAATCGTCTAGAGATGGAGTAGGTTAATATCTTGAAACAAAGAATGCTTGTCTTTATTATACCGAAAGGTGAGTGAGAGAGGCTAAGAAATCTAAGGATAATAACATTAAAATCAATCGATAGCATAAGAATAGATGGATCGGGTTTGGAATAGAATTAGAGGGAGTTGTGAGCTTGAGCAACCCTAATTATCTGAATTCATGACTAATTGCTTTCTTGATCTTTACTTTTTTTTTTTAAAATTGTTTTCTTTAATTTCTTCCTTGTTTAATTTTGAATTGGTTTGACTTGGAATTGCTATTACGAGTCTGGTGCTTACGCAATTGATGTTTTTTATTTTTCATGGGAGTAATCTCTTATTTTTTCACTATATTCCTTGTTCGATACGCATATTATGTGCTCTATATTGTAACTGATAGTTTTTCTTTTCACCTAATAATTATTGAGTTTGGAATAGTTTATATGAAAAAAAATTACAAAAATATTATTATAAGGGAAGTCTATGAACATGACAAATAAGCATGGTATTTTTTGACATAATATGATAGCCTGACACGACACGATACAGAATTAGAGGGTTTTGGGTTAAGCTTTTTTAGACATGAACTCATTTAAACACGAACATATACAGACACGATAAATAAACGTGTTTAACTGGGTTTGAATCTGTATAACACGACATGACAGTTTAAATACGTTTATTAAATGTATTCACTATTTATATATATATATATATATATTGACTCATTTAATATATTTATATATGAAACTTTTATGATATATTAAATATTGCATTCATTACATGAATCATTATTGTTAAAAATGTGTTATATGATCAATAATTGATTAATCTTACTTATTTATTGTACTAATTATCAATAAATATTATTATTTTAGCAATCATGTCATATATTATTATAGTATAATTATATATTGTCAATATTTCAGATTAATGGGTCAACCTGGTTTATACACGAACGTTTAGACATGAAAAATAAATATTTCATATCCAGATCATCGAGATTTCTAACTCAGACACATTTAAACACGACACAGCCCAATTTACTAGGCCCAATGATGACAGATAGAGAAATGGAAAGAAAGTTGATCGGAAAGTTCAACTGATAAAAATTCACGTCGAAAAAATTCTGACACCGAGTGCAAGTTTAGCTGCAATACGAGTCGTTTTGTTGAACAACCTAGAGAGAGAATTTCACTGCGAGCTGGCCTACAATGCTTTAGTTTGTCATGAACTATAATTTTTGTCATCAGCATTTTCTTCTTTTATTATTTTTATCATAAATATTTTTTTTAACTTATCTTCAACTTTTTCATATATTGGCACTTTTAATATTTTATTATTTTAATATTAAAAATATTAAATGGTAAGAATAATAATAAAATATTAAAAACTCAAAAAAAAAAAGGAAGGAAAAAGTAACTGATATTTATTTTATTATTTGCAACAATTCGGTCCATCCCGAACCTTGCAGGATTCTCTGGATCGGGACTAGAATTTCTAGGGTTGATTTTTGTAAGTCTTGAAAACCATTTTAAGTTTGTATAGGACCTCTTAAACTAATTTTTTGGATCGTTTCGGTTGATTTTTGTTTTTTTGAACTTACACCCCTATTTATTGATTTATCACCGGTGGTCACCTCTTGCTAAGTGGTGACTGGCAATCCCCGAAAGGGAATGGTGATTATCGATAAATCTCCTTATGCATTTTTTCTATTTTTTTTAAAAATAATTATTTTATTATTATTCTTCTCTAAAAAAATCTTAATATTAAAATAATAAAAAGTTAGAAGTGTCCTTTTGCAAAAAAAAAAGTTTGGGATCAAATCTATTCGTAAAAAAAGATTTATGATAAAAACAACTAAAGAACAAAAGATTGAGAACTAAATGTGCACTTTACTCGTTTCTTTTTCCGTATTGGATTATATCATTAGCCAGCTCACACACAAAGAGTAAGTCAAATGTCTTCACATCAATAACTCCTAATTAATGCGGTTAGGTTGTTTTCATTATTGTTGATTACTTAATTCTTTTACTTCCCTAAACGCTGTTATTCTTTTGGTGCACAGCGTACCCCACTGCATGATATTAGAAAAATCTGATGGGTCTGATTAATTAGTATTCGAGTTCGGTCGGTCCACTGTGAGGTAGATAGCCTCCCAAATATGAATTCTCCCCATTCACATGACTTAAATTCGAGATGTTATTTAAGGAGAAAATATATCTTATAACTTCAATCAACCCATGTTAACACTATCATTTTTCTTTTTTTAATCAATTTTTCCTTCAAAGAACAGCTCTTGGTGAAACCATGTCAATATGTAATTATGAATGAACATATTTGGATCCACTTATCTTTAGCCAGTTCATGAACCCAAAGATAATATAAGCTCGTTATCATGGAAAAGTAACATGGATTGATCATTGTAAATGCAAGAATCCATTTAAGGATGATTCATCAAATATGACCTATTAAGTGACCTATTAAGTGACAGAATCTAAATTACTCGTTCACCCCAACGTTTTTATATCTGATCGGCTGGTGCGCGGTTTCAATTTCTTAACTCTCGATGCCCCCTATAAAAATCAAACTTCTTGTTCGAAATTATCGCGTGCACATGATTTTATGATTGAATTTTGAATCTTCCAACTATTCTACAGAATTAAGGATGCTTCTATTGCTCTTGATTTATAATCAGGAAATTCTAGTTAATTTTTGTTATTAATGTTCATACTATTTTTATTTCTCTTTATTTCCTAATTACTTCTAAATTCACGAACATTCTTCATAATCTAAAAACAAAAATCTTCTGGTTCAAAGCTAAGAAGTTTGAATTACTCCGGTTAAGCTATGCCCTTTTCCGATGTACTACATGATATGCAGAAATTCATAGTGTATCGACTACCCATTAAAAAGAAAACCTTTTCAATGGCAAATTTTATCCGCTTAAAAGTGATTCTCGTATAGATCTGAGTGAATAAGAATTACAATTCCTGATCTGAAGTCAAATGTAATGACTTGCTAAGGGCGATGGCATTCTCTGCGAATTTTCATCTATGAGGTTTTCAAATGCCATCGCCATATACGACGGTTCTTTCTTTTCATTTTTTTTTTCAATTATAAGTAGAAAGTGATAAACAATGCAACGTTTCTTATAAAAGGCAAAATCTCACACGAGGTAGCCTTGCATCTAACGTATAACACGTAATAATACTTGTGTGACGATACCAATAAATGGAATTAAAATTATTTTTATATTTATTTTATGATTTTTGAAATTTTATAAAATAATATTGAAAATAACTTAATTTTAGGAGTCAATTTATCTATAAATACTATCATGTAATATCAAGGTTTTCCACCCCACAAATGGCTCTGTAGGGTCCACGTCCATGTGTTTTACTTTTTCATCCCAAATAATTGATAGCTGATTCATCCTATTAAATTTCCAATGAAAAATTCGAGGTAAGCTCTCCATATTTGATTAAAGTTCTTATATACTATATATATATCAATCATAGGTTAGTTCACATGAGTAAAATGAGGATGTGTTTAACGAGCACGAGTTCTTTGGTTCGACGGTGAAATGTCACCTAAATATGTTCTCGTACATGAATTTATTTATATGTACGTATCCCAAACTTATGAAATATTATACATGAATTGATACTGTGTTCGAGGAGAATAATCACTTCATCATTAAAAGGAAAAAAAAAACCTAATACCTAGCAGTGTAGTCAGTGCTTCTTTAATGTCATCATTCTTTCCAATTCCCTGCTCCCAAAAGGCGATTAGTGCTCTCCATGAGGGAGAAAGTCTGCTCTGTAATTGGTTTGCCATGTAACAGATATTATAAATTAATAAAATTTAGCTATTTTTATAATTATTTTTAATTTATTGTAATTATTTTAATTAAAAAAAATTAAAATATACGAATTTTATTAATTTGTGAGATTACGTAAATAGTATCATGTAGTATACCCATTACGAAGACTTACTCTACTGTTCAGTGCCACTGAAAGAGTGTGACTGTGGAGGATGCCAAGGCATTTCTATCGGGAAAGAACCCGAGATAATATATACGCAAACAGGCGAATTCAACTGTCGATGCCTGTACAATATTCTTTGTCGGTCGAGCCCAATGATATCAATATATGATCAATGATGCAGGATTGCTATAGATTGCTACAGCAATAGGTATTAGACATATTTTTTAATAAAGGCCTAGTAGAGAAAAGTGGCAAAGGCCAAATGATGAAGGTAGGTAAAAGAAACCCATTAACACGATCATCATTCGATTTCAAGGAAATCGAGGGGCGGGAATTTAGGGTCCGGCTCGAGAAAACAACGACGAAAAGAACGTGCATTAACATGGCCTACAGATTGACGTGAAAAACCCTGCACCCTCCACCTTCATTTGATGGGAGAGTGGCCCAGTGGCGATCGCTTTCGCTAATCTAGGATGAGACGAACCCGGACCTTCCCAAAAAAGAATGTCTTTTCTAGAAGTGTTTCGGGTTCCTGTCTATGGATCGATTATTTAACTTCGAGGGTTGTGGGCAGATTCTAGCTGTTGTATCAAGAGAAGCAGTCCTGGGGTTTTTCTATTGAACTGTTTGATAAGAGTAGCATCCCGTGCAACGGTCCATTACACAATCGATTCTTTCGCTCGTAAGAAAAGTTTTCACGAAACAGCTCGATTGTCGGGTCAGACGGGAACAAAACAACACCGGCTTAGATAGAGAGAGAGGGAGGGGGATGTGGGTAATGTATGTACCTTGAAGTTGAAGTCAGAGGATGAGGACCTTTCCCTTGTCTCCATGCTCGCTTTTCTTCTTCTCCTCAAAAATCTCAATCCACAAAAGACTGTGAGCGAGAGAAATTAGAGAGAGGGGGGAGAGAGAGAGGGTGCGATTGTGATGATGAGGAGAGCGGTGTCGGGTCATGCAGATGAATGGCACATATATATAGAGAGAGAAAGAGAAACGGGCTCTATTTTTGTCTTTTATTATTATTATTTTTACCATTAAAGAAATATTAAAATTATACAATATTTTTAGGAGGAAAAAAGAGGGTGAGAAGGTCGCAGTGACGAGGAGGCTGGCAAGCCCTTCTTCAATGAGTGCAGGGGTGGATTGAATGGTCACGGGATAATTGCTCTCTGAGCTTGGAAAATTTTTTAAAATTTTATACAAATTTTAGTAATTTTTATCTATATTTTCACTAAGTTATATTGTTTCATATGTAAAATCTATTACTTAATTGAGTTTGCCTGTTTATATCGATTTTTTGGATCTGTTCCTAAATGAGTGCATGTTATATGTGTATCAGTGGATAATATTTAATTAAAATTAATTTAAGTACAAGATCAATGCTACTTTAATCTTATATATCATAAAGTAAATCGATTTTGATTAGGTATTATTTATCTTCGGAGAACAATTCTTATCCTATACTTTCTTTAAGTATATTTAGACCTTTTTGACTGCCCGTGAGAGACCTTCGAGCTGTGTCTGTGAATTGGAGAGACAGAGAATTGATTCACTTGCTATTACCCATGAAATTTTCAAGAATTGAGTAGGACATGTTTGAGAAAAGGGTTTTGTTTTGGAGTTTTTATGTGGTAAAAGGGTTTTGAAGGGATAGATTCAGGATTTTCAAAGAGCGGACCAAAGTTAATAGAGTTAATGGACAGGTTTGAAAGAGATAAAATAAGATATTTTACTAAAATATAAATAAAATAGTAAAATTTTGTATAGCACCAAAGGTTTTTCCGATTTCAGGAGACAATCGTTCCCACACCTCCTTTCAATCAATCATGTCCTGAATTTAATTTTTGTTATTGATAATTTTTCTTATTTTTATTTCTAAACCGAATATATTTTATAATAGTAAAGAAATATGGGTACTCGATAGAGTTTGGTTTTATGCTTGGAGTAAACATTAAACAAAAGGATGCCTTAAGTAGATGCATTTTTTAATCCTTTTTTTGGGCTATAAAACTGGTATTGTAAGTCCAACGGACCCGAATAAATCATGTTCAAGCCAAGTGGATCCACTAAGAGGTAAATCTCTCTTAAGATAAACTATCGTTATTTACAGTATTCAAACTCAAAACCTTACTTAAAAGGATAACGCGTCCTACTACCTCAACCTATTCATTTTACTCTTTTTTAGCTTTTTAGATATCTATAATCGTTAACTGTATGACGGGTAGGTCCATACGAGATTGGAATTATATGATTAAATTCGGTATAAAAAGCAATATGACGGGTTTGGGAGACCCGAATGAGCCAACTTCACTTTTCTTCTGCTTATATATATAGGGTTCCCCATTATGCCCGAAGAGTCTCCATGCCATGAGAAGGAGAAAACTTTGTACCCAACACATATATCATTAACGGTTACTATATGTTGTCACAAATTAGTAATCTTCAATTTTTTCTTTTTTTATTTTTTTTTATTTTTAGGATTTTACAAAAAAATATGACTCAATTTTATTTGCACGTGATGTACTCGTTACACTGGCAAAAAGAAAGTACATAAATTAACATTCTTGTCTTTGCCTAACTCTTTATAGCTTGGTCATAGTTTGTCAATCCTCTAACTTCATTTGGAATAAGGAGCTCTCTATCAAACCTTATCGGTACCATATCTTGGACCAGATATAGTCAGGGCACGGTACCGGCAAGATTTGATAGAAATTTTCCTTGGAATAGATCCCTCTAACATTCTTATCTTTTTATTATTATTATTTTTGTAAAATTGTGTCTTTAGCTCATCAAGCTATCAGTATAGACTGACCTCTGCTTAGACATATCAGAACATGTGTTTTGTGTTATATGTCCTAGGGAGGGGCCTATCGGGTATCAGGTCCTTGTGCTACGAGTCCCCGGGTTCACCAACGAAGGTTGGCGCAAGTGGAAAGGACTTGTGTCGCTTAAGTAGAGGTGCTGGGTTTCAAGCCCCTGTGAACGCAGCAGACTTTTTTGGAAGGGGTCCCCAGGAAACCGCCCAACAGTACCCCCGAATTTGGATTAGTCGGTTAGCCTTCGAGTACCGGACACTGGGTGGGAAACCAAAAAAAAAAAAAAACAGAGTTCTCGGGTTCAAAGCTGGAGTTGACTGGATCCTGTTTCGTGCAAACTCTTAGGGTACCGGACACCGGGTGGAAAACCAAAAAAAAAAAAAAGAGTTCTCGGGTTCAAAGCTAGAGTTGACTGGATCCTGTTTCGTGCAAACTCTTCGGGTACATGTAAGGAAGTCGGATACGATTATGGTGACTCAGAATGATCGTACAATACTTAAATTAGTTCAGTGACTTGGAATGGTAAAGTGTGACATGGAATGAGTAGAGGGGATGATTTTTTCATGACTTGGAAGGGTTGGAGCAAGTCTTATGAGTACCGATACTATGATATGATAATATATATGTGGTAATATTAATAACATAAAGCTATTTTAAGTCTTTTTTTCAATAAAATCTTAAAATTAAAAAATAACCCGTAAGAAATAATTGAATTTTAGTAGATGATATTACCATATAAATATTGACACCTGGTGACACCGTCACATGCGAGACTTTCTCCAACGGATGAGGGTATCTGTAGTCTATGCCTGGGATAAGGGCTGATATGGGCATGACTTCTCACATACCTATAACGCGGACTTGAGTAGCCTACATGGTTGACGAGTCGGCTTCAAAAAGTCGGTCGGAGGGCCTAGTAAGGAGTGGGTTTGGGGCCAATTTGGGTTTCCTAAGTCGGAGAGATGGGAGCCGGGTGGTCCCGGGTTCTATCCATATTCGTTTGAATATTAACGAGGATCACTTTGAGAAAGACCTCTTGCTCCGATACCGCTAATTCTCATTCCACTTGCTTCTATTCCCCTCTTTCTAGTCACTTGTATTCCTCTTGCTCTTGGTCCCTCCTTGCTCCTATTCCCTATGCTCTTATTCCTCCGGCTGGGATCCCTGTTGCCCGATTCATCCTCCAGCCGTCATTCTCCTTGCACTTGCAAAGATCCTGTGGCGCCGACCAAAGCACATTTGATTGGTTTATTCGAAACATTTATTCCAATTCCACGCTAATTAATTATCCAAGCATTTAATTAGCATATTTTGAATATATCCAACTTTGATACATCCGGAATAGAGGAAAAATGGGTATTCCTTCTCATGCCATAAAGAATAGCTATTACTTATAAAGAATAGAAATAAAATGACAAAATCATCATTAAATATTTCTTAAACTTTCAACTTCTTCCGCCTCTCTTTTTTTTAAACAATAATTTAATTTTAAAAATATTTGTATTTGGAGTCACTTTACTCTTTTATCCTTTAACATTTTCAATTCCATCCAACCAAACATAATCATTCCTATTAAAATTTAAACTTTATTCCTATATATTCTTTTCCACGTCTATTCTATTTCCTTGTTATTTTCTTTCCGTTTGTGATGGTCTGAGATTGATGGGGCCAACTTCCAGTGATCTGTGTGGGCACAAAAAGGAAGCCAAGAGGATTGAGAAATCAAATACATGAGTGGTGGGGGAGGGGGGCATGCTCGGGGTTCTGATTAGTCGGCTTTGGAGCCGACAAGGGTCTTCCCGAGTGGCACGACGGTTTTGCCGGCAGGTTCGCCTCCCAGCCGACTGCAATGCAAAGGCGGGCGCGCGCGGGGCAGGCTGTGTCGGCCAGAGCGCCTCCGGCGGTTCGATATTGCTTTGTGTGTGCGCGGTGGAGTTAGCAATCTAGCATTCATTTTGAGCCAAAACAATTCTTTTTTACCCCGGTCCGCATCAATACTATACAGAAGTCCAATGGATTCAACTGGGTGGCTAATTATAGATCAATCTCTTCTAACGTAAATTTTCTCGGTTGCTTGTTTATAATGCATTTTCTTTGCTCCTCGAGTGTCCGAGTGATTTTTTTTTTGGCTTGGTCAGTGGCACATCATGGTGTTCTTGAAGACTACGGTGTCAAAGTTGACTCTGAAAGTAGTCTAATATTTGATGGATGTCCTTACGATGTCAAGAGTGAGTAATTTCAAGAAATTATTTTTGATGATGAGGGAAAGCCCTTTGATTCTAAAGATGAAGAACCAGAAAATCCATTTAAAAGAGCGAGAATTCGTACAAGATTTTAAAAGTTCTCTCGAGTTTAGAGGGATGATCATTTCACGCCACCTTAAATCCACCCGAAGTCAACCCTCTGTGACATTCAAGCATGGTTCAAAAGCTTAATTAAGTTGATGGAGGACAATCACAACGTGCCACGACACAGAAAAATATTAGTGCATGATTAAAAAAAAATACTCCATATACTGCTAAAATTATTTCTTTAAATGGGTATTATTTATTCGCAATAATTGAGAAATGTCCACAGGCAAAAGCTGGTTTTTCGAGTGGCAACTAACGAAGCGAGGGGAAGGCCAGTCATCGTGGCCGGGACAAGATCGACGGAGTATCGGAAATGATGGCGGGTATGGCTCCATTAGCAGCAGCTAATCACTCTTTTTAATAGCGGTGCTGGGGATAGATAGGTAGAATGAAAGCATATTCGAAGGATGCACGTAGAAGTTGCTGCCCGCCACTAGACTGGTTGTACGACAAGAAAGTCAACTTTTTTTTTTAATTGATATCACGAGTATGTGAATCTTGTTCGATTAATCTTCATGGCCTTGTGAGCACGATCACAAATAGACATGGCATTGTCGGGGTCAACCTAGCTATTGCCCAGACTGGCACGGAGAAACTTGAAAACTTGGATGGGAAGGACGTTTATTCTTCTTTCCACTATCAAATCAATCCCTTTGGGATTGACTAGAAAGACAACTTGGACGAGAATCAATGGCGTCCTCAATCGATTCTTGGCAAGAGGTGCGTATATCTCTCTCTCTCCCTCTCTTGCTCGGTGAAAAGGATGATATTCTTAGTGACGATTCAATCACTCCGATATTTAATATTCGAGTTTTCGTACTCAAAAGTAAATATATTAGATAAACTAGACAACTAGTAATTACCTTGACTCCATCAACACAACACCATTAAATGTCTAGTTTTAGTTTAAAAAGCCGATGCCCGGTAATTTACAAGTTCAAGATCAAGAGCATCTTCTTGTAATATTGCTTAAAATTAGACTCCAATTTATAATCTCGACCTCACCAATTATAAGAGTGGGTTTTAAACTATTGAACCGTAATGGTACGTGGTGGGGTGGGGTGCGGTTGACTGTTTGGCCTACTTGGATTGAGGTTGTGGAAAATATAATTTGGGACGAAAATGTTAAAACAAAAAAGTACTTGTACTAGATGTGAATTATCATATTCTCTGGGGTAACTATCCGCTGCAACCATTTTTCCCCGCTCGCTGAACTCCTCGTATTAGTTCTCCCTGTCCTTCTGATCTCTTCAATGGCGTCCTCTTCCCTTCTCTCTCTCTCCTCTACGATTTCCCGCGTAAATCTCTTCCTAAAACGGCCACTTCCCTTTACTCTTACTCATCTCAACCCGCTGAGGCAGAAGAGGAACCAACGAGCCGGGCTACTGTGCTCGCCTCTTCGTACCTCCTCAATCCACCTTTCCGCTTCGCAATCTTCCGTTTCTCCGTTGCCTTGCAGAGCAGTCTCGAATGGGGATGACTTGGTAGTTCTCGGCATCGAGACGAGCTGTGATGACACGGCTGCTGCTGTCGTGAGCTCTCAGCTCTCTTTCGTCTTCCGCCGTTTTCTTGGAATTTCGGGTGTTGGGTCATGTGTTAGCGTTGTTTGTGTTTCAGGTGAGGAGTAATGGGGAAATTCTGAGCCAAGTTGTGTCTTCCCAGGTATCCTCTTGGAAATGTTCCTATTAAGTTGTTATGCAGCTCATGTGTTTGTTAAAATTCGCCTATTGATGCTATCTCGAAGCAAGTATTTTATCCATCGTCGAATTGCATCCTCTAAAATCATTGGATTGGTACAGTATTTGCTTGTAAACAGCATTGGTTGAGTTATGTCACCTTGCTCGTAATTGGTGCATATTTGCTTTTAAAAAATCATGCTTCTTAAGTGAAAGTTTGCGACAAGTTTTTATGTTTATCCGATCAGAGAGTGGGTTCGCTAAGATTAGTTTCTATTTGACCATTTCGTTTTGAGTTGTGGCTGCTCTTTTAGAATTAGCTTAGGTTATATAGCTTAGAGTCGACTGATTGCTTATTTTATTAGGAAAATCTGCAGGCTGATGGTTTGCTTATAGTGCATTCAATGAGCTCAAATTTTTTGTTTCTGTGTCAAGGCAGATTTGCTTGCTCTCTACGGAGGTGTTGCTCCTAAAATGGCAGAAGAAGCTCATGCAAGAGTAATTGATCAAGTAAGAGCTTTCCCGCCATTTCTATTGCATTTTGACATGGCTTGTCAATTAGTTGATTTTATTATTTCTCAACATGCTTTACATATTCTGAAAAGTCCCTTTGGCTTGGAGTGCTTCATGATATTCTGAAAAGTCCCTTTGGCTTGGAGTGCTTCATGACTTGGACGATGTAAGATAGCACATTCAGATTCTACATTGTGTGAAGAGAGCATATCTTTTTCATGACTTGGACGATGTAAGATAGCACATTCAGATTCTACATTGTGTGAAGAGAGCATACCTTTTCACTTCTTGGATACAGGTTGTGCAGGATGCTCTTGATAAGGCTAAAATAAGTGAGACAGATCTATCTGCTGTTGCTGTCACAATTGGTCCTGGTTTAAGCCTATGTCTCCGTGGTAAGCAAAAGCCCCTGTTCTTTCTGTTTTTGCATTTCTTAATTAACCAAGAATGAGGACATCTCTGTGATGTCTTCTAGACTTTTGCTTAGATATCTGAAATATTCATGCTAAAACTTTGCTGGCTTTCTATGGAGATGGAGACGACTAGAGACTTCTTCGAGCTTTTTAATCTGGTAGTTTGGCTTTCTTTGCAATCTATCAGTTATGCTTAAAATCGTATGAGGCTAATCATGCCAATACTGTTTTACCAGTGTTTTATCTGTTTATCTGTTTTTATTGGGTTTCAATGACTGTGTTTATAGATCTACAGTGCAGATTGCTCAGACATGCAAGAGGAAGTTAGGAAGTAATTGGCTTGTCTGAGACATATGCCGATCATAGCAGAATGGATTTTTTTTTTTTTTTCCTTTTGATCGACTAGGTGGTTAGAGATTGGGGTTTGGCATTGGTGGAAGGTACCATTGCCTTTGCCTTGCTCATGTCAGTTGCCTCTCTAGCAGTGGGAATAGATCAGGGCTTTTATTGTCACGCACTCTTTGTGTAGGAAACTATTTTTCTGAAAGTCTGCATTTGGCTTTGATTTCCATCAAAAATACAAAATTTTGAGTAGTGAATAGAGCTGTTTATGGGTATGCTGGTTTTAGATTATTCCCTATATGAGCATCTTAGCATCGTACGTTATACTAACGCATTGTGATATGCATTGTTTAATGTGTGATGTAGTTGGTGTTCAAAAAGCTCGGGGTATTGCTGGTCGGTTCATGAAACCAATAGTTGGTGTGCATCACATGGAGGCCCATGCTTTAGTAGCAAGGTAAGGTATGAATAATTGCCTACATAAAAATGATTTGATAATAGCATGGACATGTTAGGCGTTCAAAATAATTTGCAACTTTATTATTATTCAGCAATTCAAATTCATGTTTCACTCAAAAGTCTGATTCTGTTTATTTTAATAAAAGTGCTTGACAGTGATTCAACTATATTAATCACCATTCTTACCATAGGCTAGTCAAACAAGACCTGGAGTTCCCATTCATGGCCCTGCTTATTTCTGGTAAGTATCTATGACTTGTTCATCTTTATGTATATTTAATGGTAATTTTATGTAGAGAGTTTGCAATGTTTTCTTGCAAGTTATTGAAAAGAAAAGGAGATTTCAGTGTATTAGAGACAGTTATTCTCATAATCATGAACTGTGCCTGGGTTATGAATCACAGATTATTTGAAACTTTTCAGGTCCCTTGGTTAGTTTGCTTCCTTTAATTATTTCCAATAGCAGAGTAATTTGCCTAGAGTTTAACATGTCATCCCAGTTTCATCATAATGATAGGAAATTCATCAATTCTCAAAAGTGCTCCGGCCTCTAGATCTTATAATATTTTTGTGGGCATTTTTTCAATCGAAGTTCTGCAATAATTGGCACCTGTTGAAGAATGCTACTTAATAAATTAAGTAGATGCCCAACTGCTAGACTTTATCACATTAAGCTTCATAATGTAAGTTGGATTTTGTTCAAAATACCAACTTCCAGGATGTTCTGGCTACTATTTATGATATTTTCCTGGAAAATTCATGAGGATTTAACCAAAATAGTCTAATTGCTTTCCTTTTTTGGTGTTAGTTAAAAAAAGAGCTTATAGTTTATACTGAAATTGGATGTTTATAGGTGGACATAATCTCCTTATCCTTGCTCGAGATCTGGGTCAATACATACAACTTGGCACAACAATAGATGATGCTATTGGAGAAGCATATGATAAGACTGCAAAATGGCTGGGCCTAGATATGAGGAGAAGTGGTGGGCCTGCTATAGAGGAGCTTGCACAGGAAGGTGATCCTGAATCAATAAAACTTTCAGTAAGTTAAATTCTGTTTTTGCACTTCATTTCTTTTTGGCATGAATTGATTCAGTGTTATGGTTTTTTTTCCCTGCATATAAGCTCTCCCTTACAATTCATTTCTTTATTTTTTTAAATCTTGTTCAGACTCCAATGAAACAGCATAAAGATTGCAACTTTTCTTATGCTGGTTTGAAGACTCAAGTGAGGCTGGCAATTGAATCCAGAAAAATGTAAGTGAAACAAATTACCTTAAATTGCTTGGTAGTTTGTTTAATCTTTTTTTGATATAGTACATATTGTGTCTATGAAATTAGGCAAATGCATGTTAAAAAGTTAATGATGAGAATATAAAAGTGACTTTCACTTCTGGATTTTCTTCTCATTTGAAAAAAAATCTATTGATGTGTGCAGAAATGCTGAAATTCCGCTTTCTTTAGCAAGTGTTGAAGACAGATGTTCCCGGGCTGATGTAGCTGCCTCATTCCAGGTTAATTTCTTTTTGAAGAATATCTTCTTCTTCCCTGATCATACGAGGATTAAAATTCATTGCCGTTTAGTATATTCAAATTCTGATTTTTGCTGATGACTCCTTTGTGCAGCGGGTTGCGGTTCTACACTTAGAAGAGAGGTGTGAACGTGCAATTGATTGGGCAATGGACATTGAACCTTCCATAAAAAATTTGGTGACCTCAACAATCAAATTTTAGTTAATTCTTTTCCTTTTTGATCTATTTCTCTGTCAGTATATTACTCAGCGCTTATGGAAGAGGAGCTTGGCATCATCATCTACTGATTGAAAATATAACTGCAGGTTGTTTCCGGAGGAGTTGCATCGAATCAGTATGTTAGGGCTCGACTTGATGGGGTTGTGAAGAGAAAGAGCTTGCAACTTGTTTGCCCTCCTCCCAGCCTTTGCACAGACAATGGTGAGTTATATAACATGATAAGAGAAAATGGAACCCTCTGCCTATCAGTACTGACATCATTTCACCAGTGTGAAACTTTAGTTGTGATTTCACCAGTGAAGGAGACTTTTCCTAGATGTTAACTTATCAAGTAGTCCCTTTTTGACACAGGTTTAGTAACTCAGCGATAATGGTGAAAGTTTTTCCTAGTTGCTGAATTAACTTGGAGCCTGATGAGATTACTGTTTAGGATGTTAATTTTTTCACAGCCGAAAAGATATTAATATAAAGAATTTTTTTGGCTGGATGATATTAATATAAAGATTTGCTGATGCTTTGCTTTATGAGAAAATGCATCATTTAAATGATGTTTCATTCACATCATGTATCCAGGGGGATCTAAACTTGCCGTTAACATTTTGTCTATACCTGTGATTTCATCTATACTGTTTATAATGCAAGACAACATCCTTTTGTCTCACTTTTACTTCTCCAAGTTGCTCATGTAAGATAAACTTCTATTATAAGAGCTAAGTTGAGGGTTAAAATGGTAACAGACTCAAAAATTACACCCATGAACATCGCTTTCCCGCCCATTCTCGTTCCCTATTTTATCCTTCCCCTTCCCCTACTCCCCCCCCCCCAATTAGAAAATCTTCCACACACACACACATATAAAGATTTTCATCTCACCTTTATTTTTTAAAATTTTCTATTTTTTTCAACTCCATTTTCTGCTAAGAGATTAAAGAAAATATCTACTGTTTTGCAAATTACATTGTCTTCGACAAAATAATGAAATGCTACATGAACTTGGGGGTACGAACTTTAGAAAATAAAAGTCTCTCTTCATGAGAAGTGCAGGTATCCGCTCTAGAAAGAGATTTCTTATGCTATTTTCTTATTAAATTACAACTCGTTGATTATAATATATGTTTTCTCTACAATTATGTAAAACAAGGAAAAAAAATATCGGAATTTTTCATATATGAAATCTTAAATTAACATAATGAAAATTTTGTGGATTGGTGCATAGAATAGGTTATACTGTATTATATTATACAGATAAACCAAATGTTAAAAAAAAAAAAAAAAAAGTTCTGTGGCAAAAAACTGATAGCAATCTCATGAAACATGTTTAATCCCACATAGCGCAGATCAACACTTTGGTCATTATATATATCCTAAGGGGACAAGGAGAGCTAATGCACTGATTTGATATGGTTAGGTGTGATGGTAGCATGGACTGGAATTGAGCACTTCCGCATGGGTAGATTTGATCCTCCACCACCTGCCAATGAACCTGAAGATACTATGGTTTATCTCACACTATGGAATTTTATTATTGTTATTTTTTCCAGTTTCTGGTTTTCTTCCACTGGCTGAAATGCTATGTGGAATATTTATGAAAGGAAAAGAACGGTATATCAAAGACATCTCTTGACCACTTTTCACATATTTACAACTTTTTTGATATGGTTCAATGTGATGGTAGCATGGACGTTAAATCAAAGACGTCTCTTGAAGCACACTTTTCACATATATACGACTTTTTTCCTTGTCTAGGAGCTCAACTTCAACATCTTAATCACTGTTTGTGGAAAGATATGTTCACTGTCCAGTTTTATCTGAATTTCTATTTGCTTAAACACATATTGCAAGTTTTAAGGGCAAAAGATTTTTCATTTCTTAGGCTTGCTAAACTTTACCTACACCTAGATTCACAATGATTCATGATATGCTGACAGAAAAGAATTTTTAATCTGTTGGTGCTGCAAAATTCTTATCTATGTTACTGACTCTGTGCTTCTCTTCATTTGAAATCTTTCAATGTTGGTCATTTCCCTGGTATCATAACTGTTATTCTTGCATGATTTGCCCAGTATGATGTAAGGCCAAGGTGGCCACTGGGGGAGGAATATGACAAAGGAAGGAGCATAGCTCGGTCATTGAGGAAGGCCCGTATTCATCCTTCCCTAACGTCCATGATCCAAGCATCTCTTCAGGAGCAAGCTTAGAAGTTATTTGTCTCCTCCACATTCTCTTCACTTCTCTAAGGGCTCTGCCAATAGTTTTTTGTCATGGTAAGTCCAATCTCCAATTGTTTTGATGGTTCATTAGATCAGGATGATTGAGCTTAAACTGAAGGGCTGAGGCATAGAAAAACACCTGCAGTCATTCAATTAAAACCTACTTTTAAGACGGGCAGGATGAAGTCTCCTATATTGAGGTCTTTACAAACTGCAGAAGAGACGCAACAGTCTAGTGTTGAAATCTCCCGTAATGTTTGCCTTAGCTGCTTTCTGAGTTTCAAGCAACTCTTAAACTGCCAGCTAACCACAATTTCGTTCCATTGAGCATCTGCTGTGTTTTGTTTCACCTCCGAATGGGTGGGTGAAACTCAAAACCAATGGCTCGGTGAGGGAAAATATTGGTAGAGGACGGGCTGGACTTCTAAGCATAGTTTTTAAAACCGGACCGGGCCGGAAACCGGTCAAGGTATGGGTTCTTGGGTTCAACCGGGGTTCAATGGGTCTAACCGGGTTTTTATAAATAATACTTATAATAATATAAAATTAGTAATATGAATGTAAAATTGTAATATTCTATACATTAATTTATAATTTCAACTTTACAAATAAGATTTTTATATTTTATACATTAATTTAGAGCTTAGGTTTCTTTTTTTTCTATTTTTGACTCTTGTTTTTATTTTATTTTATTTTTTTTGTTTTTCTTCATTGACCGGTTTCTTGACCGGTCCTTATGGGTTCAGTGGAAACCCTGTCAGACCGGCCGGTTCACACTGTCCAACCCGGTCCTTGATGCTAATGGAGTAATTAGTGAAACCGGACCGGGCTGGTGTCTGGTTCCCGGTCCCACTGGCCGGCCCGGTCCGGTTTTTAAAACTATGCTTCTAAGGGACAAGAATGGGAATTGGCTTTGCAGCGTTTGTCACTACTTGGGTATAACCATTAGTTTGATTGCTGGAATTTCGGAAATCCGGCATGGCCTCCTCTTGGTGAAAAGCTTTGGTCTCCACCCAATTGGGGTGGAAGCTGATGCCAAGACCCTGTGGGACCTCATCTGGTGCCCATCTCATCTCCTTCTAAAACCACCACTTAATTTGGACTGCAGGATTCTCTCCTTGGTTTCAACTGCTTCACGAAGGGCCATACTCACCGTTTATGGAATATGTTAGCAGACGCATTGGCAAGGATAAGTTCTGATGATTGCCATGAGTCATTGTATTTTGACTTCCCTCCAGTGTGTGTATCACGTGTATTTCAGACTGACTTTATGTAGCCCTTCGTTTTCAAAGGGTTAGTGTGACCGATGGCTGCTGATTCGGTCTTGTTGGATAAAATTGTGTCCTTCTAAAGCATACAGTATAAAATTGGTGACTGGCCTTTGTATGGATTTTGTAAATATTTTTGGCAAATGAATACAAAAAATAGGCATGTCCCAACTTAGCATGCGGACATTGTCATGATACTCCTCGTCAAAGCGGTATGGTATGGTCAGTTGCAAACTGAGCTCTCACTAGGTGAAGTTATCTGCAGCATTGTGGTTTGAAACAATGGAACAACTATGCAGTCCCAAGCTGATCCCTGAATCGGAATTGGTGATATCAATGATAATTTGAAAATCGGGAGCGAATCTGCACTAGTTGCTCTGATACTTGCTTGTGTGCCCGGAAAATTCGCGCATTACCTCCAAGGTTCCCCCCCTCCCAATCCCAGGTTGGACCACCGACTATATGATATGGAAGGATGGATCGTTCCAGCTTGCGTCTGGCATCCGGTAATTCCCTAGAGTTGACTTCTTGCTGCCTTCTTCTGTTAACATCACTGGCTTATGTTGCCTTTGATGGTTGGGCTCCTCGACCTTGAGAAGAAAGTCTTGTATATAATAGGTATACGATGTGACAGTGTTACATGATGTAATAAATTAATAAGATTCAGCTATTTTTAAATTTCTTTTAGAGTTTTAGTTTAAAAAATTTAAAATGATTGAAGTATTGATTTCTATAACTTAAAAAGTTGTTTGTTCATGCACCGGAAAGAACCAGAGAATGTCGCATGCACCATTTTCTGCTGTTTGTAGCATCACTGTACTGGTTTCGAGATGTCCCCTACAACGAGTAGAGCTGCTGGTCTTTGAACTCCGGAGGACACTTTCAATTCGCACTACGACATTATCTTGCATGCTTGGTTTCTCAAGATCTGGTAGATGACCCTGGACCAAACGGTTCCTCAACCACCTTTTTCTTTGCTCGATCTCGAATGGTTTGTTCAATTCTGTGCCACGGGCTTTTATAATCCCTGAATTTGTATTGGTAGAGAAGAGCCATTGATTGCCAGCAGCAGTGGCAGCGTGCATTCAAGAAAATAAAAGAAACATAGGAACAGAACCAGCACATGTCCCATGTCCCATATCTGATGCTGAGCAATGAAGGAATTTCTGACAGTTGAATAAACTAAACTGTTCGGTTGAAGAGGTTTGAATTACAGGAAGCCTCTCCTTTATTTCAACATATTACATAATCTTATATTTTACTCTTTTTGTTCGTTACAAATGACCTCTGTGAATCTAGATAATAAGAACAGGACAATAAAGGGGACACCGGTGATGAGAATTGTTGAATTATAAATTGTGAATGGATCGTTGTCGAAATTGGCGACTTGGGCAGAGAGTAAACTGCCTCGCTTGTGGGCGTATGTTGATGAGAGGACTGCCGGAGACGGGGTTCACGTAAGTAGTTACCGTATGGTTACATGCTTGTATATTATTTTATTATTCGTAAGTCTTACAAGAAATTGAACCCGTTGGGCTAAGTTATCATATAATGGTATCTAATTATCTTATAAATCCATGATTTATTCCTTTTGTGGCTGATATAAGTTTGACAAGAATCAAACTCAGGATTCTCGGTCTTGGATCGATCAAGGCAGTAGTAAATCACATTCCTCCTCTTACATCTAACCTTTTTGTTTGCTTTTTCTGAACAAATCTTCAACTCCAACTCTCCTTGGAAGCCAAATTTTCTTTTGACTTTTTCTTGACCAGTACGATCACCACCCAACTTCCCCTCCTCTTTTAAACCTTTCTAAATTTTCAAGCGGCCGAAGGAAGCTCCTGTGGCACCAAACGTCCACAGGAGTAGAAATTTGGGTAAGGGAAGGTGGAGGGTCAGCCGACGCGCTCCGCACTGTAGGAAGCATGACAACAAAGCATGTTGAATGACATAAACCCTAAGATTTTGATGATCTTGTACAATGGTGGTACTGAGTGACATCACTTCCACAAAATTAGATTTCTCATGCCCACAGGGTGGGGTTCGAGTTTCTGGAGCTTAAAAATGTTTCATTGTTAGAGGAAGGATACAGTTTTCCTTCTGTTTCTTCCCTAGTAAATGAATTCCTTTATAATAAGGTATGAGATTGAACTTAATCGAATAAAGAAACACCATCTATGTAACAGGGGCCGATTGATTATCGATCCCAGACTTACCGAAACACAAACAACATCGATCGGTGAGTTAATGTGGGCCATGGACTCATGACATCAAGCTATAGAATGATCCAGTGGAATGTAGCCAAGGAAATATTGTAGTTGGATAATAGGAAAATTTGAAAGGTGGAGGATCTCTCTAACACCTACCTTCAGTCAACGGCTGGGATGGGTTTCGGCTGAATCTAACGGTCAGCTTTGGCCACTCCACCACCAACTGTCCCTCCTGTAGACGAGAAGTTCAACGTCCTCCTCCCAATTCCCCGTTGTCCTGTTTTCGTTCCCTTCTTATAATCTCCATTTCCACCACTCGCAGCTGACACCTCCTCAGTCCTCTCCAATGGCTTCCACTTCCTCCCCGGCCCTCTCTCAGGCCCTCCTCTCCCGCCCTTCCCTTCCTTCCACCGCCCCCAACAACCACTCTTCTCCACTCCACCTCCCCTCCTTCTCCCGGATCAAGCTCTCCCCGCTCTCCTCCTCCGCCGCCCCAAATCGCCGCCGCCTTCCCTCAGCCTCCCGGACCGCCATTAGGGCCTCTGCTGCTGTTGAGACCATCGGCGCCACCGCTGAGACCGCCCTCGTCGAGAAGTCTATCAACACGATCAGGTTTCTCGCGATTGATGCCGTCGAGAAAGCCAACTCCGGCCACCCGGGTCTCCCCATGGGATGCGCCCCGATGGGCCACATACTGTACGACGAGGTCATGAGGTACAACCCCAAGAACCCCTACTGGTTCAACCGTGACCGCTTCGTGCTCTCCGCCGGTCACGGGTGTATGCTACAGTACGCTCTGCTGCATCTCGCTGGTTACGACAGCGTCAGGGTGAGCTACTTTCCATCTCGCTAGGATCTGATTATTTGAGATGATTTCTCCGTTGATTGAGCTGAAAACTGATCTGAACTTGCTGCCTGGTTTCGGAGATGTATTGCATGACAGAGTTAGGATTCGCGATCAAAGATCATATCTTGTCTTTAAACATAGGGCTGATTCGTCGTACTGGATATGACTAGCATGCCTCCTTGGGTTCGATGGGCCTTGTCTTTGTCCGCCCGGAATTTGTAGATGCATGGATGCCTTGTCCTCTGACGCTTCTCTTGAAGACGAACTTCACTGCTGACTTTGTCTGATCATATGCTTCTTCTGTATATGTTTTCGTTTTCTTTGCTTCAGCATCTGGATTCAATTGCTTGTAGTTTTTTGGTTGGATTAAAGGCAAAAGCAATCTCAGCTGTTCCTTCTTTAAGCTGAAAACTTCTCTCTGGGGATCGATGATTATAGGAGGAGGACTTGAAGAGCTTCCGTCAGTGGGGAAGCAGAACTCCTGGACACCCTGAGAACTTTGAGACACCCGGTGTTGAAGTCACAACAGGTTATCCTTTGTTTCTTCGGATTTGTTTGTGATTGTCTGGGCCTGCAGAATTATGATTAATAAGAACTATTAACTATGCAGGTCCTCTTGGCCAAGGTATTGCCAATGCTGTCGGTTTAGCCCTCGCGGAGAAGCACTTGGCCGCTCGCTACAACAAGCCTGATTGTGAAATTGTCGACCATTACACGTAATACATGTGACTAAAATTTTAGCTTATTTCACAATGCATATGATCACATAATGCAATAGTATTGAGGGAGAAGAAAGGAAGGAGGAAGAATCTAAAGTAGCAACAGGCCCATTGAGTAGATTTAGATGTACAGAATCCGTTAGTGATATATTTTACTACATCATCCTTTTCTGTTTTCTAAATTCTTAATTGACTTTTAAGCAGTTAATTTGTTATATTTCATCTAAACACGCATAACCTATGGTTCATTTTTTTTTTGTCTTACAAATCTTAATCATTTCGTACAATCCTTTTTGGCCCTTCTAGGTATGTTATCCTTGGAGATGGGTGTCAGATGGAGGGTATTGCCAATGAAGCCTGCTCCATTGCTGGTCATTGGGGCCTTGGGAAATTGATAGCCTTGTATGATGACAACCACATCTCAATTGATGGTGACACAGATATTGCCTTCACCGAGAGTGTGGACACCCGCTTTGAGGGTCTTGGCTGGCATGTTATCTGGGTCAAGAACGGCAACACAGGTTATGATGACATTCGTGCTGCGATCAAGGAAGCAAAGGCAGTCAAGGACAAGCCCACTTTGATTAAGGTTAGATATATCCTGTCTAACTTCATAAATGGCTCCACATAAAGTATCTTGGATTTATTAATGTGTTTGTAATTATTTTATTGGTGAATAGACATTTTCATTTGATGGGAAGTGATCTTCATGTGAAAAGACATTATACCTAACTGTCACTTCTCCAGCTTTTGTTGCTCGTAAATCGAATTTGTTTCAATCTAAGGAAAGACAGTTGGCTTTTCGGTGGATCCATTATTTATGTTTGTTTATTAGTGGGTTAACCTGTTTATTTTAATCTTATTCAGTTGGACATTGACACTGTTGACTCATCCATTTTATTGGGCTTTTTCCTGGGAAATCTCAGATAACAACCACCATCGGTTATGGCTCACCTAACAAGGCTAACAGCTACAGTGTGCACGGGAGTGCCTTAGGTGCCAAGGAAGTGGATGCTACCAGGCAGAATCTTGGATGGCCCTACGAGCCTTTTCATGCTCCTGAGGATGTTAAGAAGTATGTATCCATCAACAAAGATCTACCTCTCTGCTGTGAAGTATATCTAAATTTTTCTGCAATCTTTGTTTAGACATTGGAGTCGTCACATCCCTGGTGGTGCTGCCCTTGAGGCTGAATGGAACGCTAAATTTGCTGAATATGAGAAGAAGTACAAGGAAGAAGCTGCAGAGCTCAAATCTATCGTCAAGGGTGAATTGCCAGCGGGATGGGAAAAGGCCCTGCCGGTTAGTAGAAATGGATCCTTTTAACTGCCTGCACGCTCTTTTTCTGAATTAACTTTGTCCTTCCAGCCTCTGAAATCCATGCACTGGTAATAATGTATCTAAAAACTCACTTTGCATTATGATGGAGATTGATTGGAAAACAAGCAGTTTTTTCCTTGACAACTGCAACTGCCTTTGCGGCCCTTGTCAGCTTTTGCCATTCCAAGCATATATTTGATTATCCAATCTCGTTATGTATTTATTTTTCCTGCATTTAATGGTACTTTATATCTAATGATCATTTAATAGATCTAGTGGTCATTTAAATGAGCCTCTGAATTTTCCTTTTCAGACATACACCCCAGAAAGTCCAGGAGATGCAACCCGGAACCTCTCCCAGCAGTGCCTCAACGCCCTTGCAAAAGTTCTGCCCGGCCTTCTTGGTGGAAGTGCTGATCTTGCTTCGTCCAACATGACCTTACTCAAAATGTTTGGAGACTTCCAGAAGAACACCCCTGAGGAAAGGAATGTGAGATTCGGTGTCAGAGAGCATGGAATGGGAGCTATCTGTAATGGCATTGCCCTCCACAGTCCCGGACTCATCCCTTATTGTGCCACCTTCTTCGTCTTCACTGACTACATGAGGGCTGCCATGAGAATTTCTGCTCTCTCTGAGGCTGGAGTTATTTATGTGATGACCCACGATTCAATCGGGCTTGGAGAGGATGGACCCACCCACCAGCCCATTGAGCACCTGGCAAGCTTCCGGGCCATGCCCAACATCCTAATGCTCCGACCTGCTGATGGGAATGAAACTGCTGGGGCCTACAAAGTTGCTGTGCTTAACAGAAAGAGACCTTCCGTTCTTGCCCTCTCGAGGCAGAAACTCCCCCAGCTCCCTGGAACCTCCATTGATGGAGTTGCCAAGGGGGGTTATATAATTTCTGACAACTCTAAGGGCAACAAGCCCGACCTTATCTTGATCGGGACAGGTTCAGAGTTAGAGATTGCTGCTAAGGCTGCTGATGAGCTCAGGAAGGGAGGGAAGACCGTGAGAGTCGTGTCCTTTGTTTCATGGGAACTTTTTGATGAACAATCAGAGGATTACAAGGAGAGTGTCCTGCCTGCCTCTGTGACTGCTAGAGTTAGTATCGAGGCTGGATCCACATTTGGGTGGCAGAAAATCCTTGGGGACAAAGGAAAGGCAATTGGGATCGACAGATTTGGTGCGAGTGCTCCCGCTGGAAAGATATATAAAGAATTTGGCATAACAGCGGAGGCAGTTATTGCTGCAGCAAAGGAACTGTCCCCTTAGGCTCGGGACATGATCACAAGTCGCATCATTTGGGATTCGGGTTTTGGATTTTCAGGTTGAAGTGAAGTGGCCATGGCCTCAGAAGTATCACAGAATTAGGTCTCTCTTGCTGCTATAAAGACAGCTCGATTTTTCTCTCTATTTTTGTTTGCTTTTGTCATTGCTGCTAAATGTTCCGTGTCCAGACAGATCTCGAGTTTGTAATCTGCTTTTTCTAAAGGAAATGAGGTCCCTCGTCCGAAGGAATCATTATAAAGCTGGATTTGCATTGCACATGTTAATCTCAGAATCCAAGTTGATCAGAATTTGATCCACGGTCATTGTGCTTCAATTGTTATATTGCTGGGCTTCTTGACGTGTGATAATGCCTTTTTACCCAGATGGGTCTCAGTACAATCTAGGAAGTGTTTCTTGGTGGACGTTCCTTTGTTGGATAAAAGGAGCACGGCTGACCACTCACAGCTGGCAATCCTGGTACTCGGGACAGTGGGACCTGTCAGTCATCTGTTTGAAACATGTGGCCAGAATTTCTCGTGGTGCGCCCCACCCTGGTCGGTGTGAGAGGAAGATGTTGACCTGTTGATGAGTTTTGTGGTTGGCTGAGGCTAATGCAGATATGAAGCTGCTTATCCTTATTGTCTTCTACGACCGAAAGTTCAGCAACTAGCAGCCTGAATGGAGCAGCTCCCTCCTGCTCATGCAAGTTTCTTCATTTTAAGAGAGAAGGAATTCACGCTTTTACTGTTTTATGATTAAATATTGAAGGAGTATAAATCGTAAATAACATCTAATCATAATTGAATCAAACAAGTAAATAACATTTAATCAAAATTGATTTGAATGTCAGTATATAAATAAAAATAGATCCCTTTTTTCACTTAAATTAATTATGATCGGATGTTACTTCCAGCGGACCCACATTCTTTTTCAAGCATAATTTTCGAGCGCCCCCAACAATCAATAACGACACAGGAGCTAAGGATATTCAACCAACTTCCATAGCATATTCTCTCTCACCCCCCCTCTCTTCCACACACACTCATCTCACAGCACACAGAGTGTTGCAAGTGAGATCATATTTAGTGTTCTACTCATCCATACTAAAAAAAAAGTGTATTCCTCATTCACCATAAAAGTGCAAGTGTCAATCAAAATTGATTTAAGTTTGATACATAATTACAGTGAGATCTGTTTTCACTTAAATCAATTCTGATCGATCATTGCGGATTGTAGCATGTAATGAATGCACACTGAATATTTAATCATTGCCTTGTGGTTGGTCGCTGACGGAGATAACAGTACAAGGAACGAATGCTCTATAAACTCTCTAAGACGACACTCATGCCTGTCAAACTTTTTATAGGAAGTGTTTGGTTGAAGGGTTGCTCGATCATAAGAAATGTCAAGATTATCGATCAAATTTCAATCTCAGTACCCTTTTGAATTATTGGTCAAAGTGCGATATTGTTGTGATGGGGTAAAATATAATGTCAGCTGTCAAACCTAGTAAGTATAAAAGGAATAGTTATAATTCAAGTATTTTGCACGTAGAAATTCTACAGAAATATACTGTAAAATTTTAGCTCGTGCGTTATCTTAGAATAATAGATTTTACAGTAAAATGTCAGGGGTATGTTGTATTTCTAGACATTGGGTAGTATAGGTCGAAAATTTTGCAATAAAAAATACTATTATTCATTGCACAAAGTTTATTGTAATATAATAAAGAAAAAAACTTTACCACCAAACAAAAAACTACCTTAAATCCATCAGTAGTATGTTCAATACTTTCGGTAGTTAGGGAAATCGCAAATGTACTTGCTTGGTTGCCTTCTCACTCAGCTCGTTGAATGGCTATTAGGCCTTGCAATGGACAGTGGGTGGCTCTTGTAAATGAGCATCACTGAGTAGTACATTTTCCCATGTCCGAGGTCGATTCTAATTGAACATATTCCATCAGTGCTGGATTACTGACGTAAGTTGATGGGGTTCAAGAACTGGAATGTGAAGAAGAAAAGTAGAGGAGGGCTCGGTTGTAATAGATAGGAAGGAAAGGATGTGATCGTAAAAAGTCAAAGAGTGATGGTTAGCAGTGAGCTGCATACAACGAAATGTAATGGAGGCTGAGCGGTATCAATGAAAATGAAACTGATTTCCCCTCTTTGATTGCTCTCTGAAGTCTTCTTCTCCTCCCTCTAATTCTTCTTCTTCGTATTCTTTTCAGTTCTTCTTCTTCTTGAAATTGTCACGTATCATAAGTTTTATAGAAGGATGACATTATTTCAGACACTCTCATTCTGATCCGATCTCCTTGGAGGATGAGTCAAAGGTAGGGAATTCATGCTCGGCTTAAGGAGGGAGACGAATTTATGACAGATAGTTCCCTACTCGATCACCAGGTCAAATCCATAGATTTGAATCTTTCATGTACTCAACAATTTTAACCTAAGTTAGCTCGACCATCAACCATGTGAGTGGGATCTGAGTCTCTCTCTCTTTTTTAGCGGGACAGTTAAATTTGTATCTTGTGAGCATACGGGTGGTGAAACTGGTGACTAGGACTAAAGGAGATTGCCGAAGATGGATCCGGGCTTACGTCAATGAGAGACTACTAGAGATGGGTCTAAGTTTTCATCAGAGATTATTGTGATCAGATACTCATATATTATATTATTATTAGTGTGTTTTATAAGATACTGTGTCCATTTTTACCTAAAAATCTAAATTATCAAGTGATAATACTCAATTTTATTATAAACGCATTATTATTCTTTGATCATGTTATTTTTTAATAACTAATCTATGTGGGATCTAATATGGATAAATCTGATTGAGCTCATCATGGGTCCAGCCTAATCAACAACCCTTTATCAAATGCTTTAAAATTGGAAGCACAAATCTCATACAGTCTTTGCTCGGGCTAGAGATGTCCCTCCGCTATTTTGTATCGTAACAGTACTTATAAGATAATATCGACCGATAAAATTTATCCATTTTTAAGATAGTTTTTTCATAAACTGAAAACAAAAAAGTAAACCTAGAAATACACCCCTTATCACCATTCGAGCTCCTTCCGAGACCTTTACGATTCCACTTTAGAGACTCTACTTGCACGCGAGCACGTCAGCATCTTCAACCGGATCAAATTTCCACTGGTGCTAGGATCATGCCACATTTCTTGCAACATCTGCACCATCATCCTCCAACTTGACTTGCACTTTCCCGTTTTGACCACGCTGCATGTTTGACACTGTACAGGATAATATTTTGACATTCTGTTGACAGATGGCTGGTGAAGATTGTCCTATCCCTGCAAGCATGAAGAGCTTCCCGAATCAGGAATCAAACCTGAATGGTTAGCTGATCTAGTAGTTGTCCAACACTTGCTCTCCCCTCACATGTCGCTATTAAAATGCCATCTACCACCGCTATCACTACATCTCCAAAGTCTTCACCTTACTTTGTTCTTTTGCCTTGGACAATCTCTCTTACAGTGGTCATTTCTGCTATAAAGCCTTGAAGTCCCTTCCTTAATCCTTGACCTAATCCTGTTGTGCGACCTCATCTCTACTAGTTTATCCCTCATGCCAAGCCTTCACAAGCATCCCATAGTCCAACCACATTATTCTTCAATTCCTTCAAATTGAGGGTCATCTAACATCCTCTAAGATTATCGTCATTTTATCAAATAAAATGGTATCCGTGAAATTCTCATGTCCCTTATGTAAAGGAACAACAATGATAGAGCCAAATTCACTTCCACAGTCTTAAGGCCTTTGTTTGTGAGATCCATCATGACCTAGTTAGACAAATTCATGTGGTCACCTACCAACATCCTCGCTTCTCGGGCTTATCTCCAATTGGTATAGCCATTGCTTCAAGCACAACTTGTTCATCAGAGACTTTTGTAGATACAATAACTCCAAATTCTTCTAGTCTTCCAACATCGAGCCTTGATCAAACACCTACTATAGGACTTTATTTGACACATTCAACTTTCTTCTCTATCATGATTGTTTTCTTTTACAGTCAAGAAGGTTAAGGGCAACCGTCTTCTCCTTCCAGTGGTCTTACCAAACCGTGATGGCACAATAAAGCCTCCATCTTTACCTGCCATAATATGAAATCATTAGTTTTAATTGAATTCCTCCACTTGGCATTTGGCAACCGATACCTTCAACAGCACCAACCTTACCCTAGTACCACTTGTTGGCAACTGAAACTTCTTCAACGAGATGATAAAATAAGAAATTCGAAACTTGACAACATATATATGAGAAAAACCGTTAAAGCATATGAAATTATAACAACGGGCAAAACAAGATATTTCACTAAATCAGAAAAAACAAGATTACAACCTCAATCATTATATCCGCGAATCCAAGTGCCATTACACCCAACCTCACCGAGAAGAGATGAGATGATGTCTCTACCATCTCATCTTTTTAACCTTAATAGCAGGGGTTACATGTAAGCATCCCAAGAGAACTACTGAGAGGTTAAACCACCCAACTTGACTGATGTCACAATCATATTCAAGTACATCCCCTTAATCCATATTCAAATATACAAGACCTCATGCTATTCGTTGAAAATAATATTTTTAAGGGATATTTCCACACTGCTCTCTTTATTTGAAACTAATTTCCAACTTACCATTTAAGTATCTGAACTTTCAATTTAACGTGAGAGACCGACTGTAAAGGCTATAAGAAGCCACTTGCTACCGCAAATGAAAATGCATTGCATCATTTTATTCCTTAATGGGTTTGACCAGCTTTTAGTTTCAGATTCATGCCCGTGTTCTTGGTTGCTGATCCTTCTTAATTTCAAGTTATCAAATTTCCATGGTAATGGCTACTACCTCTGTGATTGAGGAAAAAGTCTTGTATATAATTACGAGTATATTACGTAACATTATTGACATGATGTTATAAAACAATATGATTCAGTTATTTCTAGGGTTATTTTTTAATTTTTAGGATTTTACTAAAAAAAACTTAAATTTACTGAGTATGATTAGTTTGTGATACACATGATATGCCCATTACACAATACCCTTTTGACCATCCTGATTGAGGGGCTCAGGTTTTTGTTTCCTTCCCTCCCTCAGCAGGGATCTTGCATTTGATCTCTGAAATTCGGATTGTTATCTTATGACTAAGGTGTGATCATCTGAGCGTAACTTGCCAGTTCGAGACCGTGATGGGTCAAATCACGACCTAGAGGTGAAACGAGTTCGAGATCGTGACGGGTTGAATCACGACCCAGAGGTGAAACGACGGAGCTCATATCATCTAAGGTGAAGTTGTATCGAATTAGTCAGTCTGGTTGTGAGATGTGGATGGCTTCTTAAGTGATGTGATGGCATCGATGCTATTCTGCGAGGGGCATTATGTTTATTCTATGACTAATCACGCACCGAGATTGTAAATAATACATGGATCCAAACAATGGTGGGCCCAAATTGAACATGAAGCTCGTCTTGGGACAATGTACATCGAATTTCGTCGACTCCAGTACAATTTCAATTGAGTAAAAACTCTCAATAATGTGGCTAAGTTCTCAAAAGGTAAATTATATCCATTCATAAGACTCGAGCTCGAGAAGGTCGAGACCTTATTTAAGTAAAACATGCACCTTAACTTCTCTTTGTTTTACTTTAACTTCTCTTTGTTTTACTTTCCAATGTCCACTACCTAATCTCCCTCCTACCTTTGAATCCTAAATCCTAATAGAAGATGTACATTTGCATCAAATCGAAATAAATTGAATTGATTCAGAGAACATTTATGTGATTTAATACAAAAACTTCAAAGATTGTAAAGATATTTAAATGAGATCTATAAACAATCGATGTTTCCTTATTCATGAGAGTTCTTCGTCAATCAAAATTCAATTAAAATTGGGGTATCGAAAAAATTGCAACTTTTAGAATAAAGAACTACCTAAGAGTCTTTATAGAAATCGTACTCGAGTTGAAATAAGAATTGAGTGAGTGACATTCCTGCTCAATCTGAATCTGAAAGACACCGGGTTGAATCTCACTTTTATCTCTTCCTCCCATGTCTCCAGTACTTCAACCAATTTCTTACAAATTTTTTTTTTGTTTACTTCCAGTAAAAAAATTGCCATCTAATTAGTAGTGGAAAAAAGAGCAACGGTTAGTATTTTGAGATATTCATGATTCATGGTGACAATAAGGCTTTGAACATTTGATCCAAGGTCCCACGAGTGAGTGAACTTGCTGATTCGTAGATCATTCAGTACAGTTCCCGGTCCCCGATGCCGGTTCCTTCGGGATGCTACCACCAGCCCGCTTCCCGAAATCCGGCAAATTAACCGGCTCCAAGTCCGAGCAGTAGGAGAAAACCTGGCTTCCACAGACGTGCTTCGTCTTGAACACATTGACGGAGGGAGGCGGGAACCTGCAGAGCACGACCTGGTAAAACCCTTGCAGCAGTGCAACGTTGGTGCCGCAGAGCGCCAGCGTGCTAATGACCGGCCACCCAATCTGTTCGGTGGATATCCTCCTCGTACACTTCCACGCTCGGGTTCGATGATCCTCCATGACCCAGAGGTCGATGAACTTGCTGTCGTATCCCGGCCACAGGAGGCCTAGTTTCCCCTCATGGTTTACGAGCCGTGGTCGTGGGCACCCTCCGAGTCGCTCGATATCCAAGCCCGGATTCGTCACCTGGAACTTATCCCATGTCTCCTCATACATCTCGAACAAGAAAATAGAACATGTATCGTCCTCGAGCCAGAAAGCTGTACCCCTGACTAAGACCGGATCCTCTAGAGCGAACACGTGTCGATGAGGCGGATTCGTAACATCCGGCAGCCGCTTCCACTTCCCTACGTCGGAATCGAAGATTTCGCAGAAGAGCACCCTATGGTTCTTGCAACCGGGATCCGAGACCCGGAGTACCTTGTAGCGCAGGCTCAGTTTCGATCTCACCACCTCCATGGCAGTCCCCAGCGTCCAGTGCCTGGTCCTCGGGTTCGGTATCTTCGTCCATTCTCCAGTGCTCGGCTTGCACACGTAGTACTGAGGAACGTGAGGCCTTCTTTCAGCTCTCCCGTTCGTGCAGAGAACTATGCCGCAATGGCAAGCCACGATCTTCGCGGGCCCTGGCACGCAACTGTGGGATAGGACCGGGCTGTGGCCGTCCAGTGGCACGAAACTGCATGAATCACCATCACATCCCGTCCCTTGGACGAAGAACCCAGTCACCGTCCCTGCCCTCACGGAATGCAGATCCCTGAACCTCGGCTCGTAAGTGATCTCATTCCATCCACGACTAACTAACCTGCACCTTCCCACAGTCTCCAGCGACGCCCGGGTTAGGATCTCGAATATCGCGTCGTTTGTCAGGCCTCCGGGCGACGCCATCCTTTCCCGTACAAAGAATTTCAAGAAGGAACTTCTTTCTGGGTTAAGTTTATAGGAATGATTTCGGAAGGTAGTTTGAATACGTAAAGAGACGGATGCTTAGGTACTCCAAAGATACGCGGAATAAGTATATTAGGAAACCTGAACTTTAAAAGTCAGTCAAATTTTAATGTTTAGTTTCCTCATCTGAATATAAATAATTTTTTTTTTTAAAAAAAAGCAAATTTCAATAGCAAATTATCAGATATTCCTCAAAATCAGATAATATTCTATAGATATATTGAGATTCTTGATTATGTAACGGTCAGGAATATATTGATATATTTTACTCACTATTATGCAATAATAATTTCTTTTCCTCGAATCCAATCGGACGAACTAATTTAACTTCAAACTGGATCAGCCTACTAAGAGTAGAATTCTCCCTCGGAAATTTTATCCATTCAAAATACTCGATCCCTGTACCTCGACACAACTTATGAGAAAAAAAAAAAAAGGAATTTCAGTAAAATAGACAAATGGCAACTCGCGGGGATTAATCTTACATTTATCAAGAACGAAGATTCCACCAAACTCAACGATTTAAGCATGGAAATTACGATAAGAATGTCGGCGTCGCAACCTTTATCACTATCCTCAATAAATATTGCCTACAGCTCCGAAGCAACCCAAACCAAAACAAGAACTGTGTATAGAACACGTTGCAGACATCAAAGACCACAAATTCCGACAAAAACAAATGGAATCCTAACGGAGAGTCCTTGCTCGGTTTGTTCATCTCTAAGAAAGTAAATGTAAAGATGACATACCGGGACAAAACCACCACTTTTTTTTCCAAGCACTCACAAAGAGAAAGCATCTCGTCACGGTTTTAGCCATGGAAACACGTCTGGGGATGAGGGCAACCTTGCGGTAAGAACCTCAACTCCTGTCTCCGTCACCTAAAAGCACACACATGACCAATAAAACAGAGGGTGAATATTCGGGCCATAAAGTAGCACTAAAATAGAGAACAAAAATATAAAGTAGCAGCGACAGTAATATTAATACCAAGAGAGTATGCTCGAACTGAGCACTGCATTTCCCATCAGCTGTAACTGCAGTCCATCCATCAGGCCACATCCGATCTCTCCACACGCCTAAACAATCGATTTCCGATATCTTGTCCATAAGTTAAACGAAAAGATGGGTAACAAAAAAATACGACAAAGGGAGAATCTGATGAAGAAGTACCTGCGTTAATCATTGGTTCTATTGTAAATGTTTGACCCGCCTTCATTACACCAACCGCTTTATTTCCTGCTCGCTTTCAAGGATCACAACAAAAATGATATATCGGAAACTATGTGACTTAAGTGCGATTTGGATATGGAGATTCATGCAGCAATCCTGCTGGGAAAGGATACTTCCATAGTGAGGAATATTTGGTGCGCAATGAAAGAGCTCTCCAATACCATGACCACAATAAGATTTCACCTATTGTTTCATGAGGCAAGGAAATGCAGATAAGTTTTTTCAGTGACTATAACAGAGTAATACATTTGAACACCAGAAAATGAATTTAAGGGGGAAAAAAAGGATCATAGATGCACGGAAGCAGAATTCCGACAGTACCACTGAGAATCCAGACATTGAGGCATGTCGATTGATAACTTCCCCGATTTCACGAAATCGAATGCCAGGTTTCACTGAAAGTCAAGAAATAAAATCAGCAATCAGGTGCACACAATGGAATCATTAGACAACCAAACATTCTTATTAAAAAGAGGAGATGTGGTTTTCCATTCTTTGATCAGCACATACAGTATCACTAATCAAAATTGCTGAATCAGGAGACCGACTTCATGCTTGAAGAACAATTCATTTAAGTCCAACAGAGTGAAATATTAACCACTGTAATTAAGCGAGTGAAAAAATAGCCGAAACTTCCTTACAAGAAACTTCATCCAATTAATGGTAGAAAGACTTTCAGAATAAAAGGAAGCAATTTGTCAAGACCCAAATAAGGGATCGAGCAAGAATAAAATGAAACATTCGATTGGTCAAAATCCAGTACCAGGAAACACATGACCTCATGCTAGTAAAATCTATTGGAAAAACAAAAGATGGTTAACTTCTGTAAATTAGAAAGGCAATTTGACCTTGAATCTGGACAGACTGAAGAAATACTTTTTTGAAACCATTACATGGATATCATTTCAACTGAGAACAGGAATAAATCAATCAAGTGAGTAAAATAAGATATGAACAGAAAGCATACCTATGGCTATTGCTTTCTCAAGGCACTCATATGTACACCGTACCAATTGCCTGGATATTTCATCAACATTTCCCACGAAATATGTTTCATTGAGGTCACCTTACAAAAGTATTCAAATTTCTCAAATACACAGTATTGATAGAAACTGTGCAAATTTCAGTGAAATGGTATAAAGCTTCCTACCATGAACACCCTTGTAGTATACTGTGACATCAACATTTACAATGTCACCATCCTCTAATTTCCTAAAGTCATTAAAATGTGCAGTTTAACTCCCTTGTACCATGAAAATATCAAGTAAATGCAGTAGAAAATGTGCATACGATCAGTCGCAACAAAATCACACACCTTGCATCAGGAATTCCATGGCAGATTACTTCATTAACTGACCTGCAGTGACAAGGTGATGGCAAAGAATTTAACTGATCTACCCCAGACACAATACGACTAGCAAATAAAAAACAAGTACCTACGTGCAGCAAGACTTCGGGAAAAAGTGATAATTAAGAGGAGATGGATATCCTCCTGCAATGAAAAACAAAAAATGATTAACGAGATCTTCGGAGTAAAAATTGTTGTTTATCTGCAGATATCTTGAAGAATTATTATTGCTCTTTATGCCGAATTTCCATAGAATCCTACCCCATGTTTCTGTCAACTCTGCCATATAAGCCATTACAAAACTAAACAAAACTACACAAAACATCTAAATCCTCCACAACCATTAGTTAGCTTTCCGCTTGAAGGTGGACAGGAAAATGGTACACTAAACAATAAAAAGTTTTATATGTGAAATGGAAATTTCTATCTGTATACCTTGAGCAATAGTTGCCTCGTGCACAGCTTTATCAATTTCATCGGTTGTCACTCCAGGTCGAATCATTCGAGCAGCAACATCCAAAACCTCTCGTGCTATCTAATACAAGGATTTTGAAAAACAGTGTATGGTATTTTAATGAGAACCATGGACATGGCATTCTAAAGGTTCTGATGAAAGCATGGCTACTTGGCAGGATCTCTAGGTAAAGAAGCTAGGCATTAAACTCCTAAATGTTAATCCATGTAACCCACCTTTGATGTAGATACTTCACGAATAATGTGGGAAACTTACCCGACAGCATTCTCTCATCTTCTCAATCTGTTCAGGGCTTTTGATCTGCAAAAGATATCTTGTAACTACAAATAGGACCAGAACGGAAAAATCACGACAGTATTTAATGAATTCCTCCTCGTACAAGTCTTGACCCACACAAGTTTCTCAGTAAAAGCTTACCTCAACCACATGCTGCAGATCACTGTTGGGTTCAATTTTAGGAATTCCCTACAAATCAAATGGTAATAAGAAAAACAAAAGATACATTAACATTAGGTACACTTCCTTGGAGAAACAGGAATACCCACAAGAGTCCAAGCTTCTTTTAAAGGGAAAAGGCTTCAGGAAAAGTAATTGGCTGACACAGAAATACCTAAGAAAATGCACACATCTATATAGGAACTCTTTTGAATCTCCTACTTTTGGACAGTTCAATTCCGAGAACACAATCAACAGAAAAGATCCTCATTCCAGGAGAAACACTGCCAAACATACTCAGATTGAATCCAACCCCTTCCGAACTGTATCAGCTTCTTATCAATTTAAAAGGCAATAAATGTTTATCAAAAGCATCATGGATGGGAAAGTTGGTCAAGATAAAGGATGAAGCCATGACAGCTAAGATTATGTCTTTAAAATATATAACTCACATCAAAAGCCCAGTCAGGTAGATCAATATGAGCAGGGACAGCACAATTAGGAGATATTGGGTATGGCCTCAGACTCCTGTAAAAAAGGACACAAAGCAATATATTCAAGAACTGATGAAAGCAATGTTGGCTAATAAATTGCAACAGCATGCAAATGCATTTAAAATATAGATGTTTCATTAAAAGGGGAGAAAAAAGAAAGCTGCACTGGTCAAGTCAATCAATACTGCATGCCTGGGGAACTCAGCACTTTGTGTCGCAGATTATAACATTAGAATTTGACTGCCTTAACATAAGTCTAGTTGACTGCGCGTATTTTAGCAAGTTAAGTAATTACTTCACTAATAACCTCAATCCATATGTGACTGGCCAACAAATTCATACATAAGTGCCATGAATAAACAACTCCAAAACTTAAAAATTTTCACCGCAGATAACAAGTAAGATGAAGAATGTGGAGATAAAAAAGATCATTGAAGCACGTTAGAACTCCTAGCAAAAGCAAGAAAAAGTTTAGTAACTAAAATGGAGGAAAGAAAAGTGAATATGCATATGATCAAGTTGAATATATAGAAATGAAGGTCATAGTGCAAAGGTATCTAATGAAAATTTACCCTGTCCAGTCAAAGTGAGGAAGTTTTGGTGTCCGAGCCTGTCCTTTCTTCAGGCAGTACAGCCAACCATCACTGACCGACTCAGAACTTCGTTCATCAGGAATTCCAGTCCCAAGTGAGGACAACTTTGCCTTCAAATGAACTGATTTATGTAAGCTCCATGATGCTTTGAAACAATCTTGAGAGCTATTTCACGATCATAACAGAAATCCTTCAGTTCATTTCAGTAATATAGCAGCTTCACTTATTACTTGGAAAAATTGACAAGACAAGATCACTGTAGAAAATAGTGAATTTATCCCTACAACCACACACTCATTAATATTTATCATGTTCATTGGATCATTAAATAAATAAGCAAGACATACAGCATTATAACATGAAGGACACTGAAGCATGCTACAAACGCAGCATGCTCATTCTACATCAGAGAATCAATTTGCCCCCCGGCAATAAGAAATAAAATAGGCCATTCGTATCCTTCCCCTGGAAACTTTCTTCACAAACCAAAATGGCCTAAACCTACATCTACTACATAGAAGTTTTAACTGCACATTTAGGTGTCTATACTACACATTACACATTAATCCCCCAAATCTAACACGAGCTTGCACATAAAGTTTTGCATCAAGTTTTTACAAGAATATGATTAACTTCACAAGAGGGAAAAAAATTGTTTCTTGTTAGCCTTTACCATAAGCTGTCTCCCTTTTGTTTGAGTGGCTCATGCAATGCGAATAATACCATGAACCTTACAGTGAATAAAATGATTTGTAATTCTTAATCCATGTCTCTTTCAAAAATAAATATTATAATTATTCTACAGGATCCAACAACGACAATTAGAGACAAACAACAAATTTGGTTCACGTTATCTAATCTTATGTCAGATATGAGCAGAAAGAAAGAACCAAGAATGTACATAGGGCAGGAGGTACTCACCAGAAGGCAGCACCTTCACGAGGAAGCTTTAGTTCTATACACTTTGGGCACCTGATTAACAGGAAACAATACCACTGTGGTTGAGGAGAGTATTTACATTAATCGAAATCAAACCTCCAAAATTAACTCATATGATTCCATCAACATTCTACGTAATTTCTCCCACTGATCAGGAAAATCTCATATGGATGATTACAGACAAAACAGAATGTAATCATTGCTCCAAGATACATTACTGCTGCCATAAATGGCGCTTCCCCCTCTACAACCAGTGATATACAATGGAAATGATCGTTGAATTGCACTTCCACAATATGCAAGAAAAACAACATATTATAACAAACTTTATCCATGAAACATGTAAGGCTCCACCAAGTTTTATATTTTCTTAAATTACCCGAAAATTTAGACATTTCATAGGATTGTGGACATTTGTAATCAAATAAAACATATGCAATTCATTGTTATTCCATTTTCCTACAAAGTTCAGTGCTTAGCAGAAGCATCAAGCGTAGTGCCATAGCTAATTAAACTGGAAGGAGACCGTTCTCATTATTCTCGAGAAAGAGAGATTAATCATCAGAATGAAGAGCCTTCTCCACTGTGTTTGATCTACTTACTGAAGATGAGCAGGTTTGCCGCAGCTAACACAGGTGAGCGTAGTCTCGGCCACATCTGATCCACCTGCCATCGGAAATACGGTTTTCCTCTTCCACCCTTCTTATCGCTCTGCACAGTAAGTCTTACTGAAAGATGGCGAGAACCAAATAAACCCTAATCAGACGACGGCCTCGATGATGATTGACGAGCGGAGGACCTATTGCACGAATGAATGGCGAATCGATGCGTCTGGTTTGAAAAGAGCTAAGCGCTAGGGTTTATATCCCACCGACGAGGAGAAAAGAAGCACCGTCGACAGAATGGGATGGCAATTTTGCCCGACCCGCCCCAGTCCTGTTCCGGTGGCCCGACCCAACCAGTCCACAGGTCGGGCGGGGCTCGTCTCTTTTTATTAAAGATGTTTGGATCCAAGTATCCTATATTTTTTATGGTACCCGGACCTATATCATATAAGACTAGTTCTTAAATTTTAGAGCCGTGAAATTCCTTGTCGCATAAGTAGCGACCTGCACAAGACCCTATCCCATTAAATCTTAAAATCGTACCCTACCCGAAATTTGTACGATACCACGAGTTCTCGAATCCAATCACCCCTACTTTTTATGAGCTGTCCAGTCTAGACCCCGCATAATCTACTAATACTATATTATATTTTTCATATTTTTAAAATTATTTTTTATTTAATTTATATACATTATCTTAATAAATTAAAAAATAATCATTCCACCCAAATAAAATTATGTAAAGATTCAATTATTTTAAATTTATTTAACTATAATATTATAAATGTATGAATTGACATTGTATTTTATATTACACAAAATATTTACTGTTTTGTGTAATTCGGGTTGACTTGGGCTCCGACCGTAGCACCGTGAAGGGTGAGAGGATGGTCTGGGATTTCAGATATCGGACCACACCGCCCCGTCCCACTACCATTCCTAGCAGCAACAGGGAGGAGAAGAGAAACAAAGGAAGAGGAAAACGAATGTGCATGCATAAACCATTTATGTAGGATGGACTGTTTTTTTATTTATTATTATCCTTTTATTTTACGGATAAAATAATTGAAATTAAAAGGAATGAAGTTCAGAATAAATATTCCCAACTTAGATGACTACAAATACACAAAGCAGGGTAGAGCAAAGGTACAGACTGTCCCGGGGAAAATTTAAACCTTTGATGGATACTGATATTTCTCCTCATCATCAGGTTAACCTTAGCAATTAGAATACCTTTTTTTGCCTAATAATAGTAATACCTCAAATTTCATTCATTAGAAACAAAATAACACAAAAGCATGCCATCATGCGTAGCCATGACAGATAAAGAGTCCATACATGTTGATCCTTAAACCTACTAATCCTAGATCATCAGCTCTAGTATTTCAGCTTCTAGGAGACCAAGAATAGGCTCATACATCTAAGAGTGACAAGCAAAAACTAATGTCTACGAGTCGGGTTTGATCTCTCATGGTGAGTCGGTGATATTATTTATAGCATTCACAACCAAGAGCAAATCCGAAAACGCAAGAGTCCCTTGTCTAGTTATATGATGCAACTATAGAGAAAGCTACGAATACCGCATTTATCTCGGCTTGTAGACGATTGGTTGATCAACATTTTCGCCATCACAAGAAGTAGCCACACTGATAAGGCAGGATTCACCTTTAACCAATGCAGCGTTAGCAAGTACGTGCATCCATCCTTGCTCTGTAACATTGTAATGCATAATGTTACAGAGCAAGGATGGACGCACATTCTTTCTTTTTCAATGAGAGTGAGTGAGCACCTCAGCTTGTCTTCTTTTTCACTGAGAGTAAGTGACTGAATGTCGAAACCCGAACTAGATTAAATTCATTCACATTATAGGGTACATGACCCCATTAGATCATTAACTAACAGAAAATGTATGACCTCGGAAGCGTACAAAGACTAACAAATTGATCAGAAAACCGGTGTTATAATTAGGAAGTCGATTGGTACTTATACCGCCTTCCCATTACGCGTAATGAATCACCACTTGCCAACACTGGTCAAGGATGTCTTGTGTCGACTACGGTTGAGGAGGTAAAATGCTTGGAGCAGGTCATTTGCCCAAATACATTCACCTTCCCAAAATCTAACACTGTTTTTATCCCATATCACCCAGCTTATTCCCTACTAAACTTACGATTATACTGAGCATACAGCCTATTAATCTTTGCTAAAAAGTTAGGTAACCATGGCCCTTTCCGATGATGTTTTGTTTTGTAAAAATCTTGGTCCATAGTTGTACGCCATTGGTTAGAAGTCCACAACAGGGCTAGGAAAGCAAGGCATCATTGTAATCACCCATTTGGTAGGTTCCAAGTCTTAATCCTCCACACAATTCATCAATTTCAACACATGCATAGCATTTGAAGGAATTGCTAAAATGACTTAATCGACTCATGTCACTGGATGACACTAAGAGAGCGTGGGCTAACTTTGTTGACACACTTTAAAAAGTATTTGTCTAATTGACCTGTGCCCACTAATTTGAGGCCCAAGTAGTCAATGATCTTCTTGATTACGGAAATTTTGGTTGCAAATAAGGGCAGATCACCAACGGAAATTAGATGAGAAACTCTTTTGAGCATTTCTTCCGATTAAAACAGATCTTCAATTTCCCAAGATGATAATTGATTGATAAGATGTGTCCCATGCTCAGGGCACAGTATGAACAAAGAAGGAAAAACAGAACCTGAACCGAGCCTTACTACATTCAAATCTCAAAGATTAATTCTTACGTTGGAAGAGAGTGAAGGCATTTGGGTGATGCACTTTCGAACTTTACGATGATGAAGACACATCACAGCAAGCCGCAACCAACTCGTCCGTTCTTCGGACATGCCAATTGCCAGTATCGTGTCAGTGACAAGTCCGAGTCAGTTCCCCGCTAGGTTTCCCTTTGTGCTATAGCCTTGCTGGGCTACGCAAGACAATTTTGACGGGAACCTTGCCTATCCTCCGGGAGACACTCGATGCTAGGCCTGAAATTCTAGGACAACAGAATTATTACCTATTTCATAAGTTCATGTTAATGAGTTATCACATCTCTCTTAGATTTTGTTACACGAATATTATAAAATAGTCTCGATGACAATAATTATAAGATGAATAATATAAATAGAAATAATTTTTTTTTGTTTTCTTTCTTTAGGTACGAAGTCGTGCTAGAAAGATTTTATTATACGATTGAAGAAGAATGAAATAAAGAACACAGTAGTATGAAATAATCTACTGAAGAAAATTTTTATTGATCATTGAGACCTGTAACGATCAAATAGAAAACCACCGAAAACTATGCAAGAAATGTAAGAAGGAGAGAATGCACGAGAGCTGTTTGCTGGAACTTATGGACAAATGTCATATTTATAGTATGGTGAAAGGTTGGTGACGACCAAGGGGGGTTGGGCCGAGTGGTAAGCAGCTCGGTGCCGCTTAAGGAAGTCTCAGGTTCGAGACCTCACGTACGCAGACACCCCCCTTGGGAGCCTCACCCGCCATTGCCAGGCGTGCGACCCGGGGCGACCAACGGATTAGTCAAGTATGGTTGGCTGAAAGATGCCGTCTCACCGCTGGTGGGGCCTACTTGGATACCGTGGCTGGCGACCAAAAAAGAAAGGTTGGTGACGTAAATGTCAGAGAACCGAAAATTAAAGGCTCGAACTGGCCTTTGAATGCACCGAACCGGGTATTAAGGGCCCTTATTAAGGCCGATCGATAAATTCATGACTTAATGCAGCCTTAACTCGATGTCTTAATACACTTAAACCACCCACTCGGGAATCCTAAGAGACGGACCGGCTCAGTTTGGTTATTGAAATGGCAAAATGAACATTCCGCGCACCTGCCACTTGCATGCATACGAGTTCAACTGAACCAGCCTCCGATTTGCATCCTCCTATGCAAGTGCGCGAGGCGCGGATAAGTCGTATAATATAGTTAAGGAGATTACTTAATATAGAAATATTCATTACTTATAAACCCTTTAAAATTATCATATCTTATCTACGTGGGACTAAAATCCCACCATTCCACCGTGGGCTTTTATAGGCTTAGTCTTTTCATAAACTTTTTTAAACTCAACCCACATTAAACAAATTAAATCCATAGAGTTAAACCCAATCAAAATTCCCTTCAATTCATGACAGCAAACTCTTATTCAATTCAATACCATTTTTCAAGCAGATTTCACCTATTTGCTTCTTTTGTTTCCAGTTCCCGGCAACGAGGATGGGTATTGGATAATTTGGTCATAGATATTTAAAGATTATAACGAAATAGACACGTCCAAGTCAAGCCAGGAGCAAGAACCCACTCGTATTAAGCTCCCAATTTTTCTGAGAAAACAAATTAATTTTGCTATTAGCTCTCTTTCAATACACACAAGTTGATCAGGGATGTAAGTAACACCCGGAAAACTAATATTCGAAAAACCCGATCCAATCTTACCCGAAAATCACATTTATGCTACCTAATATACATATTTAAAGCTGCTCTCAAGGGGGCAAACCAACCCAATGAATTTGGGCCCTTGCCCGAAAATTCGGCATGCCCAAGACGAATCCAAAATCATCTAAAAATATAATACCATATTTAATAGTTTATCTTATTATTAGATTTTGAGAATAAAAATGATATTTTTAATATTTTGAGCTTAATTTTTTAATTTATAATTGTTTTATTTAACGTATTAACATATCCAAATATTAATTTATTTCTCCTGCTCTTTAGGATCTTCAAAGGACTGTCATCGCTCAATGCTCTGCGACGAGTCATCTAATGTAAACGTCATCAGATTAAGAAAAAGGAATATTTAACTTAGTGTAATTCCACCAATAAAGGTTAGTCGAAATGATAATAAAACAACTCTTCCCCTACAGTAATGTCTTGTATCTGAACCTTATAAATGGAAAAAATTCATGTTAAGAGAGCTTTATTCTCTTAGTGGCCTAACTCACATCGAATCTGAATTGGTAGTGACTCATTGGTCTTATGGATGCCAGGTGTTATAGTTTGAAAAAAAAAAATCCAAACGTGGAGCTTGGGGAATTAATTTGGAGAACATGTTCGGATTAAGCGGTCTTGAAACCTGGCAGCAAATTCGAGGGAATGATTCCCGAATAATATTCAGAGAACAGCCTGTGGATTTAGGTTATGCGAATCGGATTCGAACAAAAACATTCCCCTTAGCCAATTCAAATATTCTAATAGGGGCATGAGTTATCGCCCAGTCTTTTTATTTTTTATTTTTTGGCTCAAAAATAATGAGAATTTTATCATTATTTAAAAACGAGTATATAAAGGAAAATTTTCAAGAGATAGGAAATTACATGACCGAGAACTGTAGAAGGATTCTACTGGACTAACTACAAAGGAAAATGTGTTAATTACATCGAATAATGCTCAATACAGTCATAACAAGTTTAGCTAACCACCAGAGTCATGATCACAATTATTAACTGTTGTCAACTCTGGTTCTACCACGAACTATTGCTTTTTTCCTAGAAAATCACTAGTTTTATACTTAGGTTTTTCTTATCTTCTATGGTGTCAATTGGATGGAAGGAAACTGCTATATTTTTCATGCTCTTTTGTATTTTTTTCACATAAATATTTTTTGAAATATTAAAGTAAACTTCATCAAGAACCATCTATACAAAGTTTATAAAACTATACAAGGTTGACCAACTATGAAAGTGGATAGCCCATAGGGGAGCAGCTCCACTTGTCGGTGTTGTAGACCTCCCGGGTTCGAATCCCAACAGATGCATTTCTTCGTAGGTGAGGACTTTATAGCCATCGAACCCGTCAGGTTCGCCTTACTTACCCGGCACATGTAGTTTTTGTAGGGCTATTGTGTGTGCCCCGAGGAGGAGGTGTCTCAATCACTGCTATCGGGTCCGAAAAGTGCTTGGATATCTCGATTATCAAAAAAAACTATAAAAGTGAATTAAATGAATGAGATCTTAACTTGTCTTCACCTCTGATAGATGTCATCCAATACCTCACCATATTTATAACCACCTGAAAGATAGTAGTTAAATTCCTAATAGAAGATTGAAGGATTCTAAGATTCATTTCTCTCCATACAATATATGGAGTAAGACCATATCAATTGTCCTATCATTTACTCAAGTTTCTTCCCTTCTATGTGGTAACAATATCAAGCCCTCGCGACCAGGAATGGACCGACTAGTGGAGGTTAGAGCTCAACTTGCAGAAATAACATGGGTCATTATCAAGGCAACTACAGGCCTTGAGTAGGGCTTTGGCCAGCAACTTGTCGTGCTAGCCACGAAATGAAGGATACCCTTGGAATATGGTGAGGAAAGTTGTACCTGACAAAGTCACGTGCTTATATTCTATTAACATTTATAACATAAATAAAACATGTAGAATGAACTTTTATATATTCTATTATATCACATATTCTTCAAGAATTCATTAATATGATTCTAAGAAAGAATATCCAAAAGGATAACGATTATAAAATTGTATCTTGAGAAAATTTATGATATGTCAATTTAGAGTTTTAAGAGTATTTTTAAGCTCTATGTTAGATTTTGTAATCCGAGTAATGTGGTCTAACAATACATCATTGACCGAGTGTACACTCTATCTTAATAGTTAGCCTAACTAAGTGATCCAATTAAGTTTAATTAACATAGTTTTAACGATAGCTCGTAAAGTGTGGGGACTAATATACAGATACAAAAAGATAATTTCTAGTTTTGTCTTTGGCGAAATTAGAAATTAATTAAACCTCAAGCGTTTATATGCAATTGAGGGGTTACGGTCCCTATATCACACTACATAAATATGATTCTTCTAATATCTCATTAGTCAATTGAATCATAGGAAAATACTATGATCTCTTAGGAGGCAAGTATAGACCCAAAAGGATTGGGAATCGACTTGAATTCACTTTCTACAAGCTCAACAGACCTGTAAAACATGGTAAATTTCAGGGACTATTAAGGATAACAAAGCCTATGATGGATGATGAACCGTATATAAAATCTTTCTTTTATGGAATGGATGGTTCGACAAATTTTCAGAAAGATATCTACTTGCATGTTTTAAGGTCTGCAATCTTCCTTTAGATACTTCTCAAGTTTGGACTTGGCTTGATTTGCGTCATGTAGCTTGTAAAAACAAGCCTACACAATATGGGATCACCATCCTCCTCTTCGTTATCGATACTTCCTTTGGGAACTTTGATGCTTCTACTCCTTCCATTGATACTACTTATACAGTGACTTCAAGTTGACAACTAATTTTGCACATATTTCAATAACCTTAAACGAATAGAATCGAGAACCACGATAATCAATAACAACATATTAATACCATTAGATTTCCCCAGTACTTTTCATATTTCCTATTCATCCTACTGGCCATCAAACAAATATCACTGTCATTGGACTCACAATATTAAAAATCATTATGCCAAGGCCAAATACAGCTTTCATGTAATTGTTGCTGGTAATAAAAGGGGCATCATAAATACACATGGTAGCATTATAATAAAACATTTAAAAATGATAAAATTGAATGAGCATGCTCCCAATCTTCTTTGCTTGGCACTCATTTCCCCTTTTCTTTACTTAGCTCCCAACATACTTGCTGTCCTACATCTCAAGTAATACAAATGCCTTTTTCGTATTTCAGGGCTGCTTGTAACATCAAATAAATTAATATTAAAAAAAAGTAACATCAAATAAATTAAATTTCATCTAGTTTGGACATCCAAGCAAATAAGACTATTATATGGGATCTTTTCCTAACACTGCACCTGTCTCAAAATCTTGACAATCTTGAAGGAGATAATCTAACATATTTAACTGCTGCTTGGATTCTTAAAATTGAACCATTCGTTTCCTTTAATCCCTCATTTACAATTAGGTGTGCAAAAATCGGTTCAATCTCCGAACCGGTTCAAACCGAACTGAACTGAAAGAAGTGGTTCGCTTTGGTTCAATATAGCAAATCTAAACTGTAACTAGTTTATGGAGAAAAACCTTGTTTGTTTTAAAGTGGTTCAGTTAATTGGTTTGAACCGAACATTTTTAGAACCAATTCAGTTTGGTTCGGTTTTAAGCCAATCCAACTTTTATTAATTCTAAAAATTGGCAGCAAATAAATAAGCCCAAATGCTTCCACTAGGCCTACCCGGATGGCCTACAATCTAATTCTAAATATCAATTATCAACACTAGACACTTAGAAGAGATCAGAAGAGAAGCAGATTAGACACTAGAGAATAGAAGCGACCAAAGAAGTCGACCACTGTGTCCTCAGTGATAACAAATGAGAGTTTGCAAGCACCTCTTGATGGTGAACTCAAGTCGTTTGGTAGGGAAGAAGAGAAGTAGGTTAGATAAATCCACCTTAACTCATTCTTCAGATGATGGTTCAACAAATGAAAAATATGCCTCACGTTAGAAAAGAGAAGTAGACCAGAGAAGCAAAGGTGATCAAGGTCAAGAATTTGGCATGATGAACAGAGATGGCCGATAGTAGCGAGGCAGTGACGATGAGTAGCAGCAATCAATCCTTCTCTGCTTGAAGATTCTTGTAACTCTCTCGAAGTGGCTCTCTTGAAGTGGCTCTCTTGAAGTCTCATAGCACATAGCGCCTCTTGATTAGTCATTCTCAGCCAAGGATTTTGTTTTGGAAGGGGAAAAGACTTCTTAGCCTAGGGTTTTATTTTGTGAAGGGGAAAACACTATCTGAAGGATAAAAGATAATTGAGGAATGAGGATTGCTGATTGTGACTTTTAATAATAATAAATTATTATTATATGTAAAACTAGTTTGGTTCGAATTGGTTAATCGAACTGATTGTTCTTAGAAAATAATCACACTATTTTCCTTTCTAAAAATCGAACCTAAATAGAATCGATTCGAGCTAGACCGGATCAATCCAGTTAGGTTCTAGTTAAGTTTCGGCTCGATTTTTTTCGAACTGGTTCTTTTACACACCCCTTTTCATAGTTAAATCAAGATATGTGCGCAACAATTCATTGGCAGAATTTAGCAAGAAAATATTGCATTGGATGTACTCTCCCATTAAAATCACACTATTCCAAGACATTAATCTCTTTTTCAAGTACTAGATCCAACATCATTGGACAAAATATTATCAATTTCTAAACTAAATACTCTATTCAATTCCCAATCTTTCAAACACATTTCCACACTCTTAATCATAACCTCTCAATAATGTCTAGTAACCTAACAAAAATTTAGAATCTTCTCATACAACGTCTAATTATTATCAACAAACATATGCAATAAAACACATATAATTCATCAAGGGGGTTGGGCCGAGTGGTAAGCAGCTCGGTGCCGCTTAAGGAGGTCTCAAGTTCGAGACCTCATGTATGCAGACACCCCCCTTGGGAGCCTCACCCGCCATTGCCAGGCGTGCGACCTGGGGCGACCAATGAATTAGTCAAGTATGGTTGGCTGAAATATACCATCTCATCGCTGGCGGGGCCTACTTGGATACCGTGGCTGGCGACAAAAAAAAACACATATAATTCATATTCTGACATGAGATCCATGTCTTAGTGGTGACACAAATTTTATGACAATGTTTCAAAATAAGTATCTTCAACTTAAATTTTTTAGCATTGAACACCATGAAAATATAACCTGCTCATTTAATATGTGAAGGGATAATGAACCTTGGCTATAAGACATGGAGAGACTGGATGCTTCGATTTGATTTAAGTTTAGGAGGAACTGGAGTAACTTTTTGACTAGTTCCATCCGTTGTCTCAGGTAATTATAAGTTATTATTTTTACCCAATAATGATATCAACAATATTGAAAACACAATCATGAAACTATTTAAACAAAAATCTTTCAGCCTATTGAAGACCCAAAAAAAAGAGAGCTGGGGTCAAATCTCATCACCATACATGATCTGCTTTAAATTTGTACAGTAATATCAAACAATAGGCAAGCCCTCTAAATTATAAGATCAGCAATGACTTGTCGAATGAAACATGATATTTTCTATATTAAAAAGCCATAAGTCAAACAACCACCCTAGAAAAAAAAGACTTAATAAAAAATTGTTAATCTAAATGAAGAAAAAAGAAAAATAGGTTGTGCTACCTTCAATGATATGTTATTCTTGCCAACAATAGCGTAGAAATATCCATAAGCCAACTTCTTTGTCACTATTTAGGAATCTAACAATTCATAAAAGCATAAATAACCTCAAAATTTACATATAAACAAATCAATCAGCCATTGCATTTATAGTTACCTTTCTACTGTAGTATTACTTCTTGAGGCTGAAGTCGATCGGTTAACTTAGTTCCTCATCAACCGAGGAAAATCTTAGAAATGAATAACTATTTTGTTGGGGCGACAGTGATGATAGATCGTTAATGATGGGCTCGATCAAGATGGATCGATCATAGAAATGGCTCAAGGAGAAGGGGAATGATCGATTGATTTAGGTTTAGGTTCACTCGACAAACTTTTAGTTTAGGTTCACGGCAACGAAATAGAGGTTGAAAAGTGAACAGGTGAAAATGAGACAGAGGGAGCTGCAATAGATAGACTATTTATTATTGTTTAACAATTATTTAGTATTTAGTAACATTTTTATTTAATATAATTATTAAAACCGGTTCAGTTTGGTTAATTTTGGTTAATTAAACCACATATAATGAGTGAATAACTAAACCGAATTTCTTAAAAAACCATATTGAAAAATTAGTTCATTCCATTTTTTCTTTTTGTTTGGTGCCGTCCGGGTTGTTGAATATTTTGAACAGCCCTATCCTTTTGTATGCATCATATTCAAACTTGTATGCATTGAAAAAGAACCAAACGGGCAAACGAAGTCTAACCCAATTTAGCTATGACACAAGCCATTCAAGGAATCACATTTTTGTATTTATTCAAATAAAATAAACTACAATAATAATAATAATAATATCCTACATCCACGTCATATTCATAAACGTTGGAAAAGCATTATTATTTTATAGCAGAAAAATCTCTACACAATTTCTACGAATCAACTAATAAATTTTTTTTAAAAAAAAAAGAAAAGAGCAAAACGACATAATGATATAAAAGAAATGTGGTAGAAAAAAAGTGACAAAAAGTAAATAAAATCCTGAAAAAGCAAAAATTCAACGAATCTCTATCTAGTGTCAACCTTAATAATGCAAGCCCATAAAATTTTCGTCAGCATCGATGCTCCTCCGATCAGCGGCGCGGCTTCCACAACCTCCTCCGGCCACCACACCCGGCCGAGGCGATCCGGGTCTGGACTCGCTCGAACTCGGAGACACCGCATGGAATGGTCAGCCCTCCCTGTTGATTGAAGCCGTACTCCTCCTCCGCCTCTCTCAGCAGCTCCACGAACAGCGGGTGGTTGAAGTAGATCACCGGCACCAGGACCCGGCGGAATTCGCCGTCCTTCTGGCCCACGTACACCGCCAGGTGGCCCTTGGGGACAGACGCGGGCTTATCCCTCCGGGGCACTTCAGCAACGGGCAGGTAGCCAGACCCTTGACACTTCGAGGCGGCGGAGCAGAGAGATCGGGTCTTGCAGGTGAGGCGGCGGCCCCACGCGAGAAGCCTGGAGAAGGGCTTCGTGGAGGGCGTCTCCGGCTGGTCCAGGCGGTGGTAGGCTGAGCGGGTTCTTCCGGGTCGGAGGAAGATCCACCGGGTGAACCCAATCAGGTGCTTCTTCATCCTGAAACCTCTGAGCTTTCCCATAACCGATTAAATAGATTCGATTTCTGAATTTACCGTCTGAAGAGAAAGGAGAAAGAGCCAACTGGAAATGAGTTGTGTAGAGCAGTTTGTAAATCAGGGATCAATTATGAGAAGGGCCAAGGATCGGCGGTGGACATGGTGAGGCGAGACAGAGTGAGGCAGATCTCAGAGAGGGAGCTCGGGATGTTAGACATTCTCTGCAACCCAGCAAGAGAATTTCATCAGAGGCTCGATTCAGAAGGATTCAGAGATGATCTGCCAGGAGGCTGGAGGACTGAGGGTTCGGAGTTCAGGCTCGTGATCACAGGGGACGAGTTGGGTGAGAAACAGAGGAGGCAGAGCAGGTAAAAGTAGGAAGGAAGATGGTGGGATTGGAGAGCTGAGAGAACGATAGAGGAAAATGGGGGATTTGAAATTTTGAGCTCTGAGGTATTAGTTCCTTGTGGTTGGCACGCAATTGTTGGAAGAGAATGAGATGCCATAGCTGAGCTTAAATAGCTGAACGGAGACGGAGGGAGCTTCAGAGAGAGTGGGAGGGAGCGGGAGGGGGGAGATTGAGTCAAGGGTCAGAGGAAAGAACGGTCAGATGACGGGAACTGGGGATGGCGTACGGAAGCGTCGCGGGCTGCGCCTGGGAGGCTTTCGGGGCCATTTGGTCAAATGACGATAATCTTAATTATACTATTTAATGATTTTAATGTATAAATTTTTAATTCCATTCATCTGTTGATTTCTAGATCGAGTTCTTATTAAAGTTCTGTTGTAAAAAAAAAAGAAGATAAAATTTACGTAAAAATTTATAAATGGTGAAATTGTTGTAGAAGATACATTTACTAAATTGCCCATATATTCTTTTATTGATTAAGGGAATAAAGGATACAGAAGCATTTGTAATTAGAATTAAATAGACAATTCCTGATGGGATCCGGTGTATTAGTGCTGGTATGATCGCAACAAAAAAAAAATAGACAATTCCTGAATTTCATATCAAATACGAATTTTACTGTATTTAATACGCTCTCTCTATTTTTGTTCTTTCCGTATGTTGTTAGTCCTTTCACGTAGAAGACTCTACGGATACCAGCGCATCAACAATTTGTACTTTTTACTTAAAGTTTGTACAGTAGTATAATCACTACATTATTCAACAATATAATCTAATGGCTTATTATCAATAATTTTTTTCGATATACAAAAGAGACCCACAGACCGGATATAATTAGTAACTTAAATTGTAAAAATAATCGCTCAATTATTTTTTTACCTACTTAACTATCTAGTGACTGAATGGTAGAATTTTACCTTTTTTTAAATCTGAACTACTAATATCCAGAAATTCAGTGGGTCCTAACTAATTCAGATCGAGTCGGAAATGCTTATCAGCAAGTGAATTTTCTCCATTCATAATACTCGAATCCAAGATCTTAAAAGAAAATATGCACACTGCTACATCAACCAATGCACTCTCACTGGAGTTTTACCTATTTATTAAATGCGCATGATGTTGTTCCTATATTTCCGTCAGCATTTACCTTATTATTGCCTCGTCTAATTTGATCCTAAACAATAGTTCAAATTTACTTTACCGGGTCTTTTGACTGACAAATAGGAAAATGGTAAAATTACTCTTCTTCTGCATACAGAAAAATGGTAAAATAAATGCAGGAATTTCACGGATAAATACTTATTATATAAAAAGTTCTCTCCTAATAGCGAGGCAGAGAAAGTATATTATATTCTCTTTCGCAAAATATTTTATCTTTTATATGTATATAAAGTCGTAGGTAGGTACCATTATGATATATTTGAACCGAACCATGATCTTAAAACTTTTGTAAAGGATAAAAGTTAACAATCTCTCAATAAACATCTTTTAAAGGATAAAATTACGTGGATAATGTTCAAAGCTGTTGATACCATTTGACCAGAACTCTACGATCTCCAAACCCATCACGCTACGTTGAGTGAATCGTGTTCAACTCATCAATCTCTTGTCTAGCTCATGCACATCATAAATTATTGTAACCAGGGATGATTTGTGGGAATTAATGTATTCACTGTATCAGAGCAAAACTATGAAAATATTATATAAATTTTACGAATTTTATACTCTTATTAATTTATTTTATTTCGCTCTTTAAGTCCTTTTTTAAAACTATTTCTTTTATTTTTCTTAAATTTTCCTCCTTAAATAAATTTTCTATATCATCCTTAATATACTATATATGAAAACAAGTACACTTGTTATACTCACTGCCATTGCCATAACCGTGATTACATGGTATTCAAATATATAATTTCTCATTAATTAATGTTAATTGGTTGAAATGGTTTTATTTTTCTTAAAATAGGATTTAATAAAATGAAGAAAATTTCTAATAATATTCCGTTTTGTTGACGAAAGGGACAAAGGAACCTGGGAGCGATGGAGTTGGCAGAAGGTTATCATCCTTTGACTTTTTCTTATGGTAGGTATCGACGTTTGAGTTGGAGGTTAGTGCTCACATTTTATAAATTAGAGAAATTTTTACCCGAGCAGAGCTCATGAATGATATGATAAATTTAATCAATGAATATCTAACACGTCAGTAAATATTTTAAATCACATTTAAAAATAAATATTATTAATGGATTAAAAAAATGTGACATAACACTTTATAATAATGCGATAAACATGCATTGGTTGAGTTGCAGGATATTATGGTTAGTTGGAACCGTAGGAACGTGATGTGCACGTGTTTTTGAAATTCCAACATGAACTCATGAGAATATCTCCATAACTTGTAATATACCACAATTGTAGTGTAGGACACCTCTTAAAAATTTTGTAAATGAAAATTAAAATTGCATACTCTACCAGCTGCGTTTTGATAAGTGTAGAATCTGTAGATTACCTATAAAATTATGATTTTTTTTAAAAAAATTGATATATGTTTTATTTTTTTGCTCAAATTATTAATTTCCAGTTGAAGCCATATTATGAGAATTTAATTTATCTCGATTTTAAGCCAAAAACGACGTTACACACACACCATCTTCCCTCCTATCCTTATCCTTTCTTAATCTCGTCAAAATAAAGATTACTTGAGCGATCATTTACTAAGACAAAATCCTATCACTTTTCGAAAATTTTTACGGTTCGGTCACTAAACTATTCAGCGACACAATCAAGCTCATGACACAATCCTCAGTAGCATACGAGTTTCCATCAATCCCTGGTCGGATACCACTGGTGGAAATTGAGCGCACGTACACTTTCCCCTCCTTTTTCCAACCGAGCGAGTGCGCTGACTTTTGACCTTCTAGCAAACAATGGTGTTTCCTGGAAGCTCCCTCTGCCATGTACCCATGCTCCTTACAATATTATGTAATAGCAATTATTTGATTGGATTCGAGGATCTTGTCGTCACCTTGGAGTGATCATGAAGTCTCCCTTCAAAAACATCGACGTGTCTCGTAAGTTTTGCTCTTGAGATTGTAATTTCATATTATGATATTTACGGATAGGTGATCGTTTGAAAGTGGTAATATTAATTACACTTCTTTTGAAGTAATATTGTAATTATTTTAATTGATATTATATTTTTTTTTAATTGAAATTGTATGCTTCTGTAGAGTGATTGTAGACTGTTGGGTCATTTAGAGTGGTCTTTAGATGACTCGAGAACTTGGCATCCAATCCCTTACCGTGGAATCGGATGCTTGGTTATTATTTTGATTTAAATCATTTTGAATGGTAAGACTCTAAATTAACAATTCAATTATTTCCTGAGAAGGAAAAATCTTAGATGGTCTTGCATCATTGCGACTTGGTAAGAAAGAGAGACAATTAGATTGATCCATTAGTAATAATTAAGGTAGTTGTCCGGGTTATTAGCACTAATTTGCTAGTTCGTCATGATTCAATTGATATTTTCTCATGTCACGTGGTGAGGTGTGATCATCTAATAATTTTTTACAGACAATATATATGCCCATAGAGGGTAATGAAGTTGCTGATTTTCTTATTCAGAATGTTAGAGATATAAGGGAGTTAAATTCTTACGTTCCTTTTTTTAGTATATAAAGGAGATACAAATTTAGAAGGGGTTAGGATGAAGAGGGGGTAAGGGGTTGCTGAACTCCGACCGATGAGAGTTGAACCTGAGACCTCAAGATTGGTGCAATTACATTAAACCCTATTTCTACTGACATTGTCAGTTTTGATGTACCATTGAACGATGTTGTATGCATTTTATTTTTCTGATTTTGGGAGTTACTCCACAAATCGTATCTCTCAATAAGGAAAAGCTCCCGAGTGCAACAGTAACAGCGCATGATAATACTAACGTGGTTTGATTACATGATTTGTCCGCTGTACTAGAGACTTTCTCCAAAGGATAACCAATTCTTTGTTCTAACCTGCCCTCACAATCCTTCGTTTCCCACTTCCATGTAAGCTATTTTTATACCACGTCGGATCTCATCGATCGGAAGGTAGCTGAGGCACATCGGGGTTTTTGTATTGATGGTAAAAGCTCGCGCTAGAGTACGGTCCAAGACATCCTCATATTTTGTTATCGTATGAATGTTTATTTTAAATATATGCACAAGATAATTTGAGAACTGCGTAGATAAATATTACTTGAGGATCATTTCTTCCCAGCTTTTATTAGGGTCCTTGTAGTTCGGTAGGATCATAAACAGTCTCTCACATATTGACTTATTGACCACGAGTTCCATACTCATACACAACAATGTATGGATCCTCACATTGATCCGTCCTGATTCCATGTTAAGTTTTCACTACTTCTCAAGTGCTCCTAATAACTTCGCATTGTCCAATTAAAATTTTTATGCAAAAAGAAGTCCTCACTTCATAATATGACTAGAAGAAAGTTCTAATGGAATAGGGCATATATGAGCATGAGGTGCAACTTGGGCTGCTTGGAATATGTCAGAGTGTTGAGGTGCGATTAATATTTTTCGAGATATTGACTCAAGAAACGAGGAGGAAATTCATAAATTTTACTATTCCAAATTATTAGGATTTTAGAGAATATTTATTATTTCTTTTTTAGTAGGATTTCCTCAAATCAAATATATATATCCAAATATGTATAGGATATATATTTTTTATATATATTCTCCGATTTTATGTGATTCTCTTATACGAATATAAATAGGAGATTAGGATCATGCCAAAACGAATCGTGACTAAACCAATTGACCAGCCTAATCTGATTAATTATTTTTTTTTTTGAAATATGCATAGGATCATACTCTTAAAATATACTATGCAAATAACAAAATATACATATTTATATATATGACTAAAATGACATCAACACGATTAACTAAAAATTTAACTGTTCAAGTACTTGGTCAAATATGATATTGAACAATACTAAAATATGCCATATAAAACATGAGTAATTGTTAATTAATAACTCTTATAACAGTAAACGTTTGAATGAGAAAATGTTTTTTTATGAGTGTAGTGGCTAGTTGGGCTTGACCGGTTAAAGCACAGAATGCGTTTAGCCTTAACTCGAACCGGACTAACTCCTAGTCATGCTATTGCGTCGTGCCAAAAATTGCTAGCCTTATTGATTAGGAGATATCACGAATGGAAGGAAATCATATTCAGTATGTATTACTCATTTATCGTGAATGTACGAGAGCCATTTAAAATTGATTCACATTGAATATGGTCACGGTGTAGCTAGTTTCTCATTTAAATTAATTCTGATTATTTTTTAAAAATATTCATAATGTATACTGGATATTTAATCAAGAAGAAGACACAAATATCGGTACGGCGGCGATGTTTTAACGACGTTGACTGATTTAACATGAAGTCGAGGATTTCGCGGTTGTAGAGCACGACCGTAACCATGCATAGACCTGGTTGCTTCTGAGAGGATGAGACAAACAAAAAACAAAACAAATGATGTCTGTCTTCTACGGTCCGGTATTGTAAGATTGTCATCGACCTAATTTAACGGTTTATAAGTAAGATATAGTTTGAAGAAAATAGTCTTGGTGTCTTATAATTAATTTTCAATATGCTGAACGATTCAATAACTTACTCATAAAATTTCCTTTTATATATTCTCAATTCTCCGTTAATTGAAAATAATTATGAGTCTTTGTAGTCGGACACGATATTTTTAGCGAGTAAAATATTCAATATTTAATATACAACAATTTCGTCGTATAAACTTTTTCGAGATATTGGTATGTGTAAAGTTGTCTCAATTAACAGATGTCAAGATCTGGGTTCAATTTTCATAAATGAATCCTCCTATGCGACCATTTATTCTCACTTTCTTCTATCGCCTTCTAATTTTGTTTACCTTTTTGCATCTGTACAAAGGAAAAATTATTTTCGGTATGCAGAAGTCCTTTGAACCACCGATTGATCCGATTCTAGTAGGATCGAGTTTCCCTCATTTATAAAAATTCGAATCTGAAATATTTATTTAAAGAAAACAGGTGTCTTACTACTTCAATTAGTTAAGATACGTAAGCTTGTTTGGCAAGAGACAACCGGCTGCTTGGGTGTCAAAACGCAGAAGATGCATCCAAGCAAGTTAGGCAAGATATTTTTTGATTTGCACCACGGAGTATCCCGAGCCAGCTGAAACGCACATTGAGACTAATCTGCAGTCGGGCCGATATCCCTAGGGAAATTTGCATCAACCCTTTCAATCAGGGATTCGATCCTGGGATTACCTACTTAAAATCTAGTGAGAGAACCATTAGGTCAATTCAAGCTGATAAATTTTTTTTTTTTCAATTACCAAAACAAAGAATTTTTTTCACTTCAAAATTACCAATCTTAATGTAAACCACCGGAGCACACAATGATCCGAACGGACACTAGAAAAGATGGGTCCCCGTCCCGAGCACAAGGCACTGTCGCACGCCGATGAATTGCACTGTCGACATAACGCAGGTGTTTGAAAATTCATCAGAAGCACTCCATGGCCACAGGAAATTATCTTGCCCGGCATGTCCGGCACTCCTCGTGGTTCCGTGAATGAACCGACAAGGCTGCATCGATCCTCCACTGGCAGGCCCAGCTGCTAGACTGACGCGCCCGGCAGTTCTCGCTTCTTCCAGGTTTCTTTAACCCTTTTCTTATTATTTTCGTAACATCCAATCAATTGAGCGAAAGGGGAAAATTCGTCTATACAATGATATAAAAATTCCTGAATTATCACCTATATGTGATTGATTGGTTATATGTAAATATATATATATATATGTTAAATGAACAATTCACAATTAAATTTTTCTTTTCAATTTGCAATTTTTCCTTAAGATCGAGGGCCACAAAAATTAAATTTCTTTGCGATTGAAGATAGCCGGCGAAAAGGGGTAGCAAATTCTTGACCTTATTCTATGGTTAGAGAGGCCAAGCCATGTCAAGATTTTTTGGCAAAGTTTTCCCTCGCAGTGATGACTATGTCTGGCTTGATTTTTCAATGAAATGAGGTTCTTTCTAGGCCAACCTTATTCCCTCCTTCTTCCCTCCCTCCTTCCTCTCCATTTCAACATCAATTTATGGCTATACTTTTTCTTAGAAAATATTGATACACTTGTATCATCTCCAAGTTGAGGAGAAAGTCTTGTCTGTCACGGAGAGTCATGTCGACACTGTTTGATGGTATCGCAAGCCAATTGGAATTAGCCACGTCAACAGATTCATAAAAGAAAATTTAGACAGTAAAATGTAAATTCAAATGCTGAAAACCCGAAGAAACCCTTAAGAAAGCCCTAAAAAAACTCGTGCTCTATAATACTCGACATTCTTTTCCACTTTTCACTGATTGACATCGGATTGTTTAGAGTTTTATTTGGGTTTTAAGTCGTTTCAATTTATTTCACAGAAAGTTTTGAACCTTTTCTTTTGCCGTCTGAATTCTCTCATGAATCTGCTGATGTGGGTAACTCTTTCTGGCTCATAACATCGTCAAACAGTACTAATGTAGTACCACTTGACACAAGGCTTTTTCCATTTTGATACGAATCAAGATGCTCTGGGCGTAACTATCGACGGTCGAATTTCCATAACCATGTATTTCCTCTTCTTCCCATACACTTTTATGTCTATAGAACTACATATAATTGGAAAAGGATGAATGAGAATGCTTATGTACAAGAAGGATGATTATACACTTTTTTCTGGGTAAAAAAGAAAACACGCTTTAACAATTTTTTCTTAATGAGGAGTCTATTCTCCTGACTCATATATATATATATATATATATATATATCCCGCAAGCCCATAAATCCAGATAAGTCCGTATGTAAAGTACATATGTAGGTGGTTTCACCAAGGGGACCTCGTGAATTTTTATACAAATCATACGCACATCCTATTCACTTAAATTATTTTATACAGTTGAGATCAACAATTATTACACATAAAAAATAAATTAAGACCTCAACAGTCTTATTAGACTATTCTTTGAAGATGAATTGCAAGGGTTTAGTCAAAATCGGTGACCGACCGGCCTTTAAATATATGACAACGATATTTATTAATTTTTTATTTCTAAAGTATATGATTTTTTTGGTAGAATATAATACATGTAAACTACACAATACATCCACAATAATTTTTCTTTTATTTACTTGAATCTGAATAATTTCCACGTGCCATGTAAATATCATGCAAATCCATATGACTGGCCGGTCCCGACATAACCTATGTAGGTGGCTCTAAGAGTTCGAATGATCGCAAGGGGATTCGAACCCGAGTCTCGTCCTTGGTGATGTAGTTAGTATTACCATATTAGAAGAATAGACATGAAATATTTAGTTGTACTATATTTAATATTACTATATATTATAAACACTTGAAACACTAATACCCGGATCTGTATTTTTTTTAATTTTTCTTCTAATTAGATATTTTATTTTTATTTATTCGTAATTAAAATTAACAATATTATTAAATTCAACACACATGAAAAACCTTATAAAATGTTATTTAAAAGTACATATGGCATGATAAATAGGCCTGAAATTTTCAGTCTCGTCCTTGGCACATAGAATTCACTAATGCAAAGTGAGCTAGTAGCATCCCATAATCTTAATATTTAAGACGATACTGTTATAAATGTCGCTTCCTAAACTCAGAAAAACATGTAAATTTTTATATAAAATATATTAATTTTATCTAAAATTTTATTAAATTATCTTATTTCGCTCCCTAAAATCTGTCTTTTAATTATTTTTTTCAGTTCCGTATTTTACTCCAGTCTTCCGAATCCACCCCTACTATTATAACAGAACCTCTTTGTCTATAGTTACGCTTTCCTACAATCCAGACGACCCTCCAAAAAGGTTGCTATTCTTCTTTAAATATACACCAGGAATTAGACAGATCCAGTGGAGACGGGGTAGAGCCTGTAGCTAAGACGATTAGAGCATACAGCTACGAACCATGGTGTCAGGGGTTCGAGTCCCTCGTGACCCACAACCGATCCAAAAGAGGAATGACATTTTCCTATTGGGATTAAAAAATATAAATCATGATCGGCATAGTACATCGATCGAAGGTTACGGAACTGAGGCTTGGCTATTTTTGGCCCGGCCCAATAGCCCGGTAGGGATCCGGTCCGATAAGGCTGTGCTTGGGCCGAGACTTATTGGGCCTAGCTGGGCCGTGGAATAAAGGGCCGGCTCATTAGTCCATTTTAAAAGAATTTTTTTTTTAAATCTATCCTAACCTATCTCAATCTTTTCACCAACCTTAAAGCAACTTTTTGTTGATTTGTTGTAGAATGTGCGGTTATGAGGCTTAACTCACCTTCTATTTTAAAAAAATCTTTTATTATTTCACTTAAATTTCACTAGTAGCTCGTACTCATATGAGAGAAACTTTAAGTGATTGATGTGTCTATTGGACTGGTCAATAATTTTACCGTGCCAGACCGGGCCATGACTCAATGGGCCTATATATTATTGGGCCGGCCTAGCACGAATTGCCACCCTAACGGAACTTGGTGTCAATCTTTTCTCGAAATGAAATTTGTAGGCCTCAATCCTGGGATATAAAAAGTGCTGAATACAAAAATATTTAAATGCATGAGCACCATAAGATGAACGGATTTGGAAGATGAAGTTAAGAGGGGTGAAACTGAAGAAAAAGATAATTGACAGATTTTAGGAGGAGAGAAAATAATATAATTTATTAAAAGCATAGATAAAATTATAAAAGATTTTTTTTTAAGTTCAAGGTGATCGTTCCTATGCACCCCTAAATCCATGCCTAGCTGTGAAAGAAAAGGTTTTACAGTTTCAATATAGCCACGCGGCAGTCTTTTCTGGACATCACATATAGCACGGTTCCTGTTTAATTTCCTTTCACATCTCAAATTATTTTAACCAAAAAAAAAAATCACACTTCCATGCACTTGCTCTATTATTGTTAAATTAGCCCTTGCGAGACATACGTTTACTTTTGACATTTGAATCACAAAATTTACCGGCCAAAATTTAGGGGTGTGCACGGGTATCAAATAGGGTAGGTTCTAGTTAAATTTTAATGGAAACATGGTGGGTTCCAAGTAGAAAAATGAGGAATCAGTTGAAATAGTTTCTAATTCCGATTTCATTAAACATGTGCGCAGGGACCTGTGCACACCCCCACAAAAATTAAAGACCCCATCAATTAATTTTTTATTACAAACAATCAAAATAATTTAATTGGTTCTTTCCCACAATGTCATTGTGAGGAAGGATAATCTAAGATTTTTTTTCAGGAGGGCGGGTCTAAAAGGGAAGAAACTCTTCAATAGAGCAGTGATGCTTACATGGTGTGTCCGCCCAATCAAAACTTGATATGATGATTGGATGGATATATTACATCAGTATCCCCTGCGTAGTATGACCATTTTCACTGAAGAATTTCTCCTAAAAGGGGGAGAGTCTCTCGTGCAGCGGTTATACCACGTGACGACACTGCTATGGTGTATCCCTCGATTCAGAGCATAACAAGTAATCATCATAATTTATACAGTTATAACTATCGAATTTTAAAAATCTAAAAAAGTACTAATCAGAACAAATGTCAACTGTTGGTTGGACGAAAATACCATATTAGCATAGCCATATAGTATAGCAACTGCATTTGAGAGTAAGGGCCACCAGGACTATCAAAGGAATCGAATTCTGGGAACTTTTTATACCCAGCACCAAACTCATTTTCTCTTGATTTAAGTCAAATCTAAGTCATCCACGAGGGGCAGCCCTGGTAGGTGGCCTTTAGGAGACCTCGAGTTTAAATCCCCAGAGACACATTGCTTGTGGGTGAAGGGTTTTATAGCTCTCGAACTCGTCAGGTTTGCTTGACTTACCCAGTACACATGATTTGAGGGCTATTGCATATCCCCCGAAGAGGAGGTGTCATAAACGTCGCTAGTCGGACTCAGAAAACGCTCGGATTTCTCGCTTATAAAAAAAAAGTTCTAACCTAAGCCTATTGGATCTTCTTCTCTGGAGGCCCAAAAAGGGAAGAGGTCGGAGAGAGCAATAACAAGGCCCATAATGAAACAAACGCACGGCATCCAAATTGTGATTTTGGGATATGAATACTACACAGTTTGGACTGTTGGAGTTGCTTGAACTTGAGCAGTTATATAGAGACAATGTATTCTATCCCTTTTTATCTGTTAATGCTTTTTTTCCAGTTTTCCATTTGAGGTTTTTTGGCGCAATTCTGCAGTTATGCTTTTTCTTCTTCTTTTCTTCCCGGCTTATTGCTTGTAACTGCTATTGATTTTCTTTTCCAGTTGATTTTTTCTCCTGTACCACGCTGCAGTGGTTTCTTCCTTCTGTAGCAATGCTATGCTACTGCTAAGTCATCTCGTATCTGGGTACTCTGTCGCTGAAAGACGATTGATTTGATAATTGGGAACTCTTGCAGGAGCATTTTCAGATTTCGATTTTCCGGGATTTAGCTCAGTGAATCCATTGATTGAGGTGTATTCATGTCGTGGATGTTTTGCGGGCGCTGGCGGGAATAGCACAGATCCGTAGGGGAAAGAAGAGGAGGAAGGAAGAGCAGTTTGCTGTCAGCCAGTGTCTCTCGAGACAAAAATCATCATCAGTACGATTAACTCACATTTACTTATTTCAAAATTTGATTCATATTTTCCCATATTGCGGATCAAGATAGAATCACCGAAAATTCTCTCGTGTCTTATATTCTGATCGTAGAATCTGTGCTGATGTGGATGTCTTATATTAGGCATCAGGAGATGTTAAGCATGGTCCCATCTAGGGCGGTGATTAGTGTTGTTAAATGGGCCGGTTCGGCCCGGAACCGGACCGGAACCGGCCCGTGTGAACTGTGAACCGGACCGGACCGGTCACAAACCGTAACCGGCCCGCCCCCTATGGGTTGAGGCACGGTTACGGGTTGGGTCGACAAAATCGACCCGTTGAACCGGAACCGGACCGGACCCTTATGGACCCGGAACCGTAACCGGCCCGGACTGGCCCGGAACCGTGGCCTTGAACAGTAAAAAAAAAAAAAAAAGCTTGCAAAAGGTCAATGGTCAAACTAGCCAGTGGACCCCATACTCCCCACCCCACCCCCACAGTGGGCCCCATGCCCCCAACCCATAGCAAATATTTTTTTAAAATATTATTTAATTTATATTATATTTAAAATATTATAAATACCTAACATATCTACCAATTGATAATTTTTTAAATTGAAATACTCGTTGTTTTAATATTATTTAAAAATAAGTAATTCGAGTTTATTTAAAAATGTTAAAAATCTAACATACCTTAATAAAATTAGTTATATGATATTAAATGTAAAAATGTAAACAAAATATAATTAGTCTAATTGGTTAAGATTATTGACTTTCAAGTAGAAGATTTCGGTTCGAATCTTAATAATAAAATCTTTTATTTTATTTTAAAATCGTAAAACCATAAAAAATTCTAAAATTCAAAAAAATTTAAAAAATAGCCGGTTCAGCCCTGATCGGACCGTAACCGGCCCGTCTGTGGGACGGTTCCGGGCCGGGTCACTCAGGACCGAACCGTCGACCCGGACCGAACCGGACCGTTTGCTTCCCGGTCCGGGTCGGGCCCGTCCCAGCCGGTTCATGAACCGGCTCGACCCGGACCGGAACCGGCCCGAACCGGCCCGTCTAACAACACTAGCGGTGATTTAATAATCTAAGACTCACTTACATACAGTTTAGTAAAGTCGAGGTCACAGGTTTGAGTTTTATTCTAAGCGATATTGTCAGAAAACTCTCTTGAGTTTAGTAAAGTTGAGGTCACAGGTTTGAGTTTTATTCCAAGCGATATTGTCAGAAAACTCTCTTGAGCTTGTACGTCGACGGACATTAACTTCTTAGATCGTTGATTGTTTAGTTCATCTAATATGATCATGGTTGAACACACCGAATTATCGCTACTGCTGCTCTCTTTTTACTTATAAAAAAAAATGTTAAGCAGGATGATGAGGAGATCCGACCATCAATCTAGTTCATTAAACGCTACGCATCTAATGGCTCGAGGGACAGACCACCACAGCAAAACTAGGGGTGCGCAAAAACCTATTCACCTCCCGAATGAGTTTCAAATCGAACCGAACCAAATGGCATAGAAAGCATGTACTGTACTTAGTTTGTGTGAAAAACTGGATTGCTTTAAACCAATACAATTCATCGGTTCAAACCAAATTTGATGCTATAAAATGGGATGCCATTTTTTTTTTGTATCTCTTCAGGCTTCATTCAGCCAACAAAAGATCAATTCATCTTCAGGACATTTGCTTCGAAGTAGAAATTGCTGCATCTTCTAGTAAGCTGCACTGGCTAAGGTGAGTGAGAAAAGGGCCAAAAGACAAATCTGTAACCAACAAATTCGTTGAAAGAGCTGTCTTATGGTCATGAAAGAAGACAGCTAGGTCGAGCTTGAATTCTAGTGATTAAATCAACCGTTCATGTGTCACTTTCAACTCTCCAGTACTCAAATCTATGGTTCGAACATCTGGTTCTCAAACTGGTCCTGGCACACAGTACGTCTGTGACTGAGCCTGCTTCAGCTGTATTCGACGGATCGTTTCTTAAAAGTTTGTGCATCATCTCATATGTTCTTTTGAGTTTAATGTCCTTAATTAAACAGATATCTAAGTTTTGGCACAGACAAATCTCGAACTTTTGTTCAAAGAATAACAATATGAAAGAAAGAGAGGGTCCGCCATTCAGGAACCAGAAGGCTCAAATCTCGTCATTGGAATTTTCTATACCCCTTAATTCCAACTTCTTCCAAAAAAGAAAGACCATCTATCACAGCATTCAATGTTAACTTGTAAATTGACTTGTTTACAGCATGAAAAAGAGGGGGAAAATGCATACAAAATCCAAACAGGGAATAGGGGCCATCTAAGATTGTACAAAGAAGAGAAGACCTCCATTGAACAAATCAATTCAGTATCGCTGTTTACAGGCTGGCCTGCAGATGTTTATTGCCGACATAAAGACTTGAAGCGACTGGTTTAGATACAGGGCACGACCTTGTATACACGTGTGAAGGAAGATAAGTAAGCGATAATCTATACAGTTGAGGGCCTACATCTATATTAACTCGAAAACAACCTATCAAGAAGAAGACAACCTAGACGAGAACGTACCATCATGCTATGTATCCTGGACGTATTATAGAGAGCAACCATATAACCAGGGCTACTAGTTGATTGGCTCCTCCTCCTCCTCCTCCTCCTCCTCCTCCTTCCTTCCTCCCAGGGACTGTAAATATTCCTTTGTAAAAGTAACTTCACACCAAGAAATTAGCGCTCATAACTGCTGTCTCATTTCCAGATAACCTCAAAAAGAACTTTCCCACCTAGCTACCGCTTGTGTAACCAACGGGGCTCCTCCATGATGCTGGTGCTTCCAATGACATACTGGAACCAATAGCAGGTCTGGGAAGTGGAAACCCAACTCACGCACCACCACCACTAGAAATTGGGGCATCAGAAATGGACACGTCTCGGAGCACTAGGACCCAACTTTTAGCTTCAGCAAATGGACATTTCAGCACAGAGGAGTCTCCAGTAACCGGTGGATAGAAATGCGATCACCTAAGATGGATCATGAACCCTACCTTGTAGAAGCTTGAGATCTCAAGCTTTCAGGATTTGATTCTGACAGATACACCTTAGATTGCATGATTGTGCTCCCGATCTTAAAACCCGGAACCACAGTGAATCCCACTCTCGGCTTAACTCTACCGAGCCCCATACTCCTCCTTGCAACATCTTCCATGTACACCATTGAATACTCCACTCCTCTCTCCAGCTGGAAAATTTCAACAACAGGATCAAATGAAAACCCCAACTTGTGTAATGTCCAAACAGAACTCGCCATCTCAACAAATGACTTGTAGAAGACAGTCATAGATCTCCATGAGCTCAAGATAGCCTCATTTCCGTCCAAGTTACTGAAAATCGAGGACTCCATAGATGGATGAATGAGCTCCTGATACTTCTTTTCACAGAACCTTGCAAAGTCACAGTCGGGTTCCATACTCAAAACCTCCATAGGGTTGCTTGAAACATGCTCGAGTAATCCCTTCAAAGAGCTACTCCTTTCTGAATTTGAACCATTCTCATAACAATGAATGACATTCTCATCCACACCGAAATTCTCTAAATCGAAACCTCGAAACATTACTAAACAAACATATGACAGAAAGACGTAGTGCTTATGCTCCTCTGCATAGGAAATGCTGCAGTAGACTGAGTTTGCAGCCAAATTCAAGTCCCACCCAGCTCTTCTCATCAAATTGGTCAAGATTTTATTAAACCTGTTAACCGCTCTACAGGCATCATGCAAGACAGAATTGAAGACACTTACAGTTAACGAGATCTCACAAGAAGTACTGAGCCTGTCAGATAACCTCCTTGAAAGCATCAAGTTTTTCTTCTGAATCTCTCCTAACTTCTTCCTCAAGGCTTGTACTTCACTGTCCTTATGGTCTATCTCTAACTGCAGTCTGTCTGAAACCATCCCGAGCGTCCTCAGCTTGCTCTGGTTCTCCTGAACCTGAGCTTCCAAACAAGACCCAGTAGGCAAATCCAAACCCAGTTCAGGATTATTGCAGAATTCCCTATAAAACTGCTTGATATCAGATAGTCTCTGAAGGCTAAGAACCAGAGCTTTATCGGCGGATTTTATGCTTTGCTCATCAAATGGAACATGGGCAGTCTGCATTTGCAAGTAAGAAGCTTCAAATGAAGAGACAGTCGCAAATACGGAAGCGATGAGGATCTGTGACATCTGGGTGCTGAGAGCTCGAAGCTCCAACTCGCTCACTGTTTTTGCCCTCCTAAGGGGTGCTACCGGAAATTGTTTCAGCGTGGAGACATTGCAATTCTGTTCCTGTTTCTTAATTGGGGTCTCAGCTGTCTCCTCTTTTTCCTTCAATATCAACTGCTATAACACAAAAGTCAAGAACATCACTTATTTTGTTTCTTTAGTCTCACAAACAAGCAATCCAAATGAGCATCTGATTGAAATTTGAAACTAAAACAAGCCTCGACCAGGGCGTTATCTGAGCAGCTGTTCAGGCTGCACCATCTTTTTCAAAATTTCTCTCAAACTCTCTAGCAAAAAAATTGGCCCCTTTAAATTTTGGGTAAAGTTCAAATGAATTGACTCCTATTTCCCAAAAATTGCACCATCTATCTAAGAATTTACCTCTAATGTACGCCTCCAAGCTGAAACTCAGCACCAAAACGAAAAATCTCAATACTTTTTCATGATATCCTCGAATTGTCCTAATTTTAGTACATAAAAGCTAAAAAATTCGTACAATAAAAGCAACTTTAGCGGTAAAGAGCGAAGCGCGGGCAGCTGGAAAGGCTCAATCAAGGTATGAAATTGGCCGAAGTCGCTCACCTGGGTCGGGAGGCTCTCGGACTTTCGTGGGGTTACTGAAGAGAGCTGAGGATAATCGACAGAGGAATTGGCGAGGTTGTCGGGCTTAATAACGACAACGCGCTGGCCGGTGATGACCTCTTCCGTGGAGTCGAGGAGGGAGAGGCCGTCGCAGTCCAGGTCGCCGTTGCCGCCGCCGTCCTCGTCGGCGAAGAGCTCGAAGGTCTTGGCCTTGAAGGCGAGGGCGAACTTCTGGAACATCTCGGAGATTTGAGGGGGCTTCGATGTCGTCCACCCGTTATTGATGTCGGCCATGGTCGTCCCGACCGGTTCATGCGAAACACGGTCAGGCCGCAGGTCAGAATTCAGCTCTCTTCCTACGGCAAGGCTTTGCTTCTTCGCTCAATCAGTCTCTGTTCACAGGAGAAGGGTGAGAGAGAGAGAGAGAGAGAGAGAGAGAGAGAGAGAGAGAGGGTTTGTGCTTTGGCTGTCTTGGAAGGCAGGCATGGGATGGGGCTTTTTCGGCGTGATCATCATCATTGTTAATGAACTGTGCTAATGCCTTTGCTTGCTGGCTTTTTGGTTTCCTATTAACAATTTTAAAAATTATTATAAATAATAAATATTTTCCGTTTTTTTAGAATAAATATCAGCGCACTGGGGAGGGCAGTCTAGCCGGTAACGTATTGAGAATCGCAGGCCTCTCAAATTCGATTCTCAGTTGGCGCAATATCAAATGTGTTTTCCTGAGGGTGGGGCTTCATAGCACTCAAGCCCGTTTGGTTCACCTGTCTGATCCGTCACACGTGATTTGTGAACTATTACATATGCTCGAAGAGAAAGGTATCACAACCCCTTAATCGGAATCGAAAGGCATTTGAATATCTCTGTTACAAAAAAGAGAATAAATATTATGAAAAATAAAATCTTATTTTAATATTTCTAAAAATTAAGAATATTAACATTTAAAAACCTATATTACGTATCCGAAAACTAGGCCGTATTTCTACGAAAAAACCGTATAAGAGTCCAATGATAAGATCGCTAATATTTGCTCATTCTCCAGCCTCATCCTGTCTCTTTTCTCCTACATCACATACATTGTTATCCAACTTTATCTCTAACATTTTCATCATATATAAAATGGATCAACTCTTTTTTAAAATTATTGCTTCATTTTTATTTTTAATTTAAGAAAAAATCGTAAAATTGGGACATAAATTATATTAAAATTTTATTTAATCATTTATTTACATATCCATTTTTTTGAGAATTTTATTAAAGAATAAAATTTATATGTAGTTGGATTGACCTCTTCTATTTGAGAAAAATGCCGTTAACACCTTCGGATCAAATTTAAGTGATAAACCTGACCGACCATTTAAGTCGACCCGACGGTCATAAGCCTTGGGAACTTCTTCCTTGAATGACGGAGAAATGTTCTCCAAGTTTTCTTCTTCTCTTTTTTTTTTTTTTAATAGAGTTGGCAATTTTCTTTCTTTCTTTTTCTTTTTACATGTTTCTAGAATGTTCACTTAAAATCATTTTTTTAAAAAAATAATAAGTAATTTATCCAATATCCCTTTTGATAAAATAAAAAACACCATTCAACTGTTCTTAATTTTTTAGTGAAATCTTACGTTAGACTTTCATAAATAAAAAATTAATAATTATGAGAATTTCACACCGTAGCATGTAGAAGACCGCTTCAAATTTGACTTAGTTAGTATTTATTGCAGTTCTTGATAAACACATTTTACGTTATTGTCCAGCACTTTTTTATTACATTTATGCCCTTTCATCTGTGAAGTGTATTCCCATCAATTATATGTGGAAAAAAAATGAGATAATTAAATCATTGAGGGTATATTTTAGAGTTATTTATCTAAAAAAGCACCAACTGTCTAAGATTTTTTCATTTTTCATAAACTATTTTTTGTCAAAAAAATCACGATTTATCTAAGAATTTTTCAATCTACCACGAACTATTTTTTTGTCAAGAAAATCATGAAATATGCTATATTTTTCCTAACCTACCACGTCATTAATTTTGACCGTTAATTTCTGATTTGTACTGTTAATTTTACCAATTGTACAAATAGAGTCTGACGTGGTATCGCACGTGACATCCATCTGGTCATAAAAATAGAAAATATTTGTTTGCACATGTGTTTGCACGTTCATCATCATGATAAAATAGAGAATTGACAATAGTTCGTAATTTTATGATCAGGTGGATGCCACGTATGATACCACTTCCGACTCCATTTGCACAATCAGTAAAATTAACGTACACATCGTCAATTAATAGATAAATTAACGACCTGATAAATTAGAGAATTCTTGAATAATTCGTAATTTTTTGAATAAAAAAAGTTCACACTATATTAAGAAATTATTGGATAATTCGTGATTTTTTGAGTAAAAAATAGTTCTTGATAATTTAAGAAATCCTTGGATAGTTGACGTTTTTCTGGGCAAATAACCCTATGTTTTCTAATGATACCATGTTTATATTTTATTTTATATTATTAAGCAATCGTCTCAGAGTTCAAAGTGTTTTTCTTCTTGGCATAACGGTAACAATGTGGAACACGACACAAGAAAACGAGTGATTACCATAGAATTTAAGATAAACAAATGGGGAGGCGGGGATTTTGATAATCCAGAGGTTTGACTTGGCGGAACTTGCCGGTGCCGTTGAGTGATTCTGACCATGGAATTTAATTATTTGGCCAGCAAGAGCGTTAGCATCTTTTTTTATTTAATATATCATGAGATATTCATATTTCACCAAATTGATCCCCACGATCATATATAGACACCGACGGGTGCATGGGATAGGGTAAATTCAAAAATACTGACCGACCCTAGAGATATTGAAACCTTAAATTAAAATGACATGTTACATTCTCCTCATTATCGGACCAATTTTTGGATTAGTGTTTTAGCCTATTCTTTACTCATTCCTCTTTACTCACATTCAGGGAATCTCGTGGAATAGTCAGATTAATGTCCTATCACTAGCCGATAAATTAATGATACCTTGATTCTTGTGGTTATTCCATAAGCAATTAGGTGATTTAACAAGTCTTCTCCTGTCTGAATAAGTTTTCGAGTATTGAAAATGAAGAGAGTCCGAGATTGGGAGAGCATTTTATGCTTTGTCGAACTTATGTGACTCGAACATAAATTAATCAAAACATACAAAATTAAAAAATACCAAGGATTAAAAAACTAAAATCAGCAAGAAGAGGAATTTATTAGGGAAATAACACGAGAGGTACTATACATATACTACTTATTTTGGCCCTTGAGTCCTATATTTTTTAAAAATGACTAACTTATACTAGAAGATCAATTTTGCCGCACGTTTCAACCCAAATCGTCAGTGTTTCACTATGATTATGTTAACGATGTGAAATCATGTCAACAAGACAGTGAAGGTTCAGACTGAAACGTGTAAGAGAACTAATCTTATAGTAGTAAATTAACCATTTTCAAATATATAAAACTGAACTGACATAAACAACAAGCATACATGACTTTATTGGTTATTGCCTTAAATTAATACCGAATAAAGGGATTTTAAATTTTACTCTAATAGTTAAACTTTTATGCCCTTAAGTTTCCATTTCCGTATTTTCCACAAGGTTTGTAGAACTCTCTTCACTCAAAATATATTTGAGAGATGGATCTTGGCCTCGTACCTTATCCAAAAAAAATTTGCGAGATAAAATGGAGTTACTTGGCAGTTTATGAAAATATGAGCAAGGATGCTCTCGAGGGACAGCCCTGGTGCCGGGGTTTTGAAAGATCTTCCAAGACCTCCTGAGTTCAAATCCTCATTTCTCGTGGATGGAAGCTTTATAGTCATCGAGCCCATCAAGTTCAGCTGACTTATCCGGCACACATGATTTGCGGGTTATTGCGTGTGCCCGAGGAGAAGGTATCCTAACCACCGCTAGTCGACTCGGAAAATGCTTGGATATCTCAGTTATTAAAAAAAAATATAGGCAAGGACAGGGAAAATTTAAAAAAAAAAAATCCAAGGCGACCCCCAGTTAATGCTTCACATGTCTAGAAACTGGTACTGGATTATATGGTCAATCGTCAAATTAATATTATGGTCAACACAGAGGAAGGAGACTCCGACTTATAATTAAGAAGTCTTGTACTCGATTCTCATGGTGATATTATGTGTCTATTTATTTCTCTTTATTTCCTGTAGTTATATTAAATTTATGAGTCTCCCTTATTATCGAAAAAATTGGATCAATGTGTGTTGTGTCGGGGTGAGAAAGGAATCTTTATAATAACGAGAGACGGAGCTACTGGTACTCGAGCATGCTAGCAGGTTCAAATCTTTCTTCTATGCTCTAGCAAGCTACTGGCAGCATATCCGCGTATTTCACGAAGCCCTTCCTAACCTACGAGCAAATAAGGAGCAGGGACAAAATCATTCTTTCACCTTTTCTCGAATCTTGTTTTAAATTGCTAGATTCGAGCCGGCATGAGTCAATTATCAATCAAGTGTAATTGACTCCTTAAATTCGTTTGTAGAATACATGTCACATCAAGCACAGGGATGTCCGTTACCGAGATTAACATTGTGAGATTATGGCAAACACTGACAAGCGTGATGAGTTGATGGGGGATAACCTATTTGAAGAAAATTTTCAATCCAATTTGTCGTCCTTTCTCCTAATAAGTTTTTTTGGCATGCTTTGAAACAAATCTCAAACCATGTGAGAGAATAAAAAGAAGACAAGCTTCACAAGTTCCACCTATAATCAGACTGGACTCAACTTCATTCGGGGGATCTACTCAAATATCCATGTCTTCCCAAATTTTTCAAATCCAAAAGCTCATGTTCTGTCATGTTCCAACAATCCATTAGACCCCAAACATAAAAGTTGCTTAATTACCCACCTCATAAGCCCTTTTGTTCAACCACCAGTTTGCCTTTTCATTCCTCTTTACGTGTCATACTTGTGTCTAATTATCTTTTACCCATGATCCTCTCTCTCTCTATCTCTCTCTCTCGGGGAAGTTAAGTGACAGTCAGCCCATTGTATAATAATAAGTTTGTCGTACAGGAAGAAGCGTGTATTGGCATAATGTGCGGGGGAATTGAATTCAACACTGAATTGATTAGGATTACACTTAGATGAGGCCACCTGATTCCTAATTCCCAGTCTGTCGGGAAAACAAAAGTAGCTCAATTCCATAAATGAGGCCACCTGATTCCTAATTCTCGGGCACGTATTCTTAGAGAAAAGCACTCTAGACACTTGGAGGAATAAATCACGGGTAAGACAGTAAACGGATCAAACCCTCATTTACAAGAGAACATAGTACCCACCACCTAATAGCTTAAATTTTTAGGTGAATATGAACACAACATCTTATAAGTTTGGTGGAAATTTTACACAGTATTGGAGCTAGTTATCACACCATGCAAGCCCAAAATCAAAAGAAAAATGTTTGACTCGTGGCTAATTTATCTTGACGATGAAAGAAAAAGTCATGTCATAGTCAATTGCTCCCCTCCCCCTTTCCAAGTACAGAAAAAAATATTGGGCCAGTATTCAAGGTACATGTCAAGCGAAAGAACATTGCCACTTGCAGGCAGATATTAAGAAGTAACTCCAACATAGAATAATCAACGGATTGAAGCCTCATTTCTATTAGAAATGGGTCACAATCTAATTGTCTAGACTTTTAGGTAAATATATACTTAATATGTTATAGGCCTGGTGAAAATTTTACACATCCTCTAGAAAAATCTAAAAATCACTTGTTAGCCCTAACAAATTTCTCATCTACTTGTTCAAATAATATGATCTCATCTGCAAACAGAAAACGAGTTAATGCAAAAAGATCTTTTGCTAAAGAATGCCTTTCCATTCTCCCTTCTCATTTCAAAGTCAATAATCATTGAAAGAAATTCCATTTACAGAGAAGACTTGCTCCAAGACAAGACCCATTTGCCTGTTTTCTTCCTTCCTAAACACTGAAACATGCTTTTCTTCTACTCTTCTGCACTGTGAACACATCCTTCTCATCTAGAAAAAGCCCTACCCAATTCGCAATTAACACACAAAAAGCATCGGACAACACTTTTAAACTCGGAAACTTCTCCTTGAACAACCTCTAGCTGTCACTAGTGCTTGGTCACTACTGATCCTCTCACTTTCAACTACAAGTGTCAAGCAATGAATCCCACATTGGATAGTTAATACAATAAAACCTAGTACGTAAGAAAATTTGGATAACTTAACCTATAATTTTAGAGTTTTTGGTGGATATGAGCTCAATATTTTATAGGTCCAATGAAAATTTTACGTAATATCAAAGAAAGTTATTGTGTAGGCTCACGTCACACTATCCTCAACTGTGGAACTCGTGGCTAGTAAATTCGAGCATGGAAGAAAAAGTATCCAGCTCGTAGTCACACTACCTACAAGTTCAGGCTTTTGACTCAATATAAATCTAATCTTTTATAGATTTAGAGAAAATTCTATAACGAGCTATATTGGACCTCTAATCATCATCTTGGTGCCTTCCCAATGTAGGCAAATCTCATCGTAATCATCTGGACTAATGAGAATTGTTAAGTACATTATATGTGATTTTTTTTTTTTGCTTCATACTGGATAGAAGAAGACAGTTCGAACAGTGACTTGTCTGGATTTTTCTCCCATGTTAATTAACAAGGTTTTTGCTGTGTCGATCCCAATTTCTTATTTTCCAGAGTTTTTTAAATATAATTTTGTCTCACTTTAGCGGGTCTCTACAGTTACGTAGAATGTACAACATTCACATTGCTTGCATAACTCCCTTAAGAATTGAGAGATTGCAGATAAAGCTTGGTTCTAGCTCTATTCTCTATATTGGATACAGTAGAAATTCCTTGCCTAACTGTATTTCGTACCCTCTATACCATCTCCTGTGGTTGGTTGGTGTTGAGCATCCTCAAAGAGGATTTGGTTTATGGCTCATCATATGAAATAGAAGTATGTTTTCCAACATATATAGCCTGTACATGATGGAACCAAGTCTTTTCCCTTTATCTTTGCTGATATCCATAGCCAGTTCCTCATTCCAATCCTTTGCACCCCTTCTTTCACGAAGAACCTGATGGTTACTCCACCACACTAGTTTAGAAAATTTCATGCGAATAGTGAATGGTCATGAGTTTCCCCTTCATTGTTGCATAGGGTGCGTTCGATGCTAATTTGATTGTTCCATCTTCCGATTCTAACTTTCATGTTGAGCTTGTCCTTTATCACAAGCCATAAGATGAAAGCGTAGCTTGGCACACATTGTTAGGGAACCATATTAGATTCTGCCATTGTGCTCTTCTGCTGTTTTGGTCTCAGGAGTCGCCCGGCATCAGCAACTGTGAATTGTTTCTTTCTGATTCCACAAAACAAAATCTCTAACTGCATACCTGACCTCTCGGATTACATTGCTTAGGACAGATATTGTGCCTCTCTAGACCCAAATTCCCTCCCTATACACCATTGAGATGGAGGCACTTGGGCCACATAGGAATGTTGCTCATGTTACGTGAAAGGAGAGATATGAGACTACCTCGCCAGGTCAGTTGTCATACCATGAGTGATTGATGAGCCATCACCTACCTTAGAAGAATGCTTCAAGTTGTGCGTCTCTCGACCAGACCCAAATCACCTTGTTTTCTAGAGTTTAGAAGAATGCTAATTGATACTTTTCCTCTCGTTTTAATTAATCAGTATAATCGCTAATTTAAATGAATCTAGCGGTTTTTTTAAGAGTTAGGAGTTGTAAAAGATCGAATTGGAGTTGCCTTGCAACTGGAGCTAAAGATGGAACCAGATTGTGCTGTCACCGGTTCTCGGTTCGACCGATTCCAACCACCAATTCGATTGGAATTTAAAAACAATTAGCAAGAGCTCTTGCCTCCTCTATCATTCTATTCAAGTTTTATCATAACCATTTTTTTTATAAATATAAAAAAATTTCTTATATTTATAGAATTTTTTGTTATGAAATCACAATATTTAAGGAAGCATGATGCAATGATATTCCTTTGGTGACATCATCCGGAATTACGTACGTTAATATCCGTGACATGCAATGACAAACAGACTTGGTAGTGCGGGTGGTTTGATATGGAATGGTATCACATTTGCAATCAATTAGTTGCGTCTAATCCGGTCTTAAAAAAAAAAAAAACATTCTGTCCAAATTCGTCTGACAATGATCTTGTATGGCTACACCATCTGGCACTTGAAAATTAATAGATCTCGAATAATTTAAAATTGAATCTTATTACACCTTAAAGGGACAGATCAATATCAACATGGTTGGTGGAGACTTGATATGGTTCGGTGTCTCTTTCGCTTAATCAATATTTCGGTATCGAGTCTTATAAATGAAGAAAATTCATAGTGAGAGAGTTTTACTAATGTAGCGGGGCGAGCGGGGTCGACGATCGCAGATGGATCGAACCTCGTTGATTCACGCGAATATCAAGGAAATGAAGAAAACCAGAGAGAAAGAAAACCTCAAATTTTATTATTCAATCAGTCTGATGACTCAATAGCCAAATACGTTATTAAATAAAAAAAATAGACGCTGAACAATAAAATTTATGAAAAGACCCACAAGAAATAGAATTGCAAAAATGCCACTACAAACAAAAAAAATGAAATTGAGGACTTAAATAATGGAATTTGATCAAAAACTACCACAACACATTGTAAAACAATGCGTCTTGCTCAGAAGCTCATTTCCATGCAAAAAACTGTACTCTTTTATTGAAAACGGACACCAGTGACTGTTCGATTAAACTAGTTTCTTGAGCGCTTTTTCAACCTTCTGGTGGTCCAATCTACCCATAAAATCGAATTTCATCCAGACCGTATCATTTATCCTCTTAGTAAGTTGACTCGACTCTAACCTAAATTAATTAAGACATGTTAGGTTTCAAGATATATGGCAATATATACCAAAAAAAGCACAAATCTCTTGCAATAATATATCAACTCGGGTTTAGATGACCTGACGAGTTACTTCGCTAACAAACAAGGCGATAAAAGACAGCAGGAAAGGAAGAGACAACCTTAGTCAACACCTACTTCTTGTATCGGGACATTTGAGTAATCAGAGGAAAAAAAAATGAATTTCAACGCCAATTAGTCAGCAAGACCAGTTTATTTTATTTGCCGACAAATCTGACCTCAAGTCAACACTTCCATTTTGCCTTCCCGCGGTAGGTATAAAAATCAAACTCTTCAACGACTACCAATTACAATTCACTTTCCAAATTGGAGAAAGCCCATCAAATCGACCTTGCAAAATGCCTGTAATTGGGCATGATTTTTAATACACGAGCACACGTTTTGCTCATGTTACATGGGTCGACGTCATGTCTATATTTTGTCTAGGGTGGATACCATTTATGGGTTAGCTGTCTGATTGAAACTCCACTGAGTAAATTCTAGTTTGACCGCATGAAATTCAATTGGAGTCAAGGAAAGATATTAACGAAACCAAATAGAACGATGTGTTGAGTAGTCTGTACAGGATATATAGAACTGAAGGTAAAATAGTTAAATTAATTAGTTTCACTTTTAAACTTCCTAAATTATCCTTTGTAAATAAATTTTTATCCAATACAATATTACCACTTCAAGTTGTAACTTCTCTCTATGTTCTCTAATTACATTTCTTTATTTATTAATAATACATTCTATATAAATATATTATTATAGAATAAAAATAACATCATTTTATGATCAATAATACAGGTCAACATCTTTCTTAAGTAAAACTGGATCGCAAGAGTAATTTGGATCGAAATTAGCTTCATTATTTTTGCTTCAGTTGTCGTGTCATTTGAATCACTCCTCATGGTTTCGGACGGACCAATTTAGGCCCGGTTCTGGGCCGATTCCGGTTCACTTCTAGTTCGGAACAGGCCAGTGGCCAGGACTAGGTGAAGAGGAGAAGGCTCGAAGGGGCTGCCCGGCCCATGTAAATGCAAATGGGCTTTAACAAATTTAAGATTACGTTCAAACTCGAAGGTGGGCTGTCCGAAATGAGATTTAAAAGTGGGCGCCCCCGTTTAATTTTGCTTATACATAGATATGTCATGCTCCAAACCAAATAAAACCACAGTTGAAGGGTCTTTTACAATTGAATTTTTGTATTATTTATTTTTGGATATGTACCATTACTATCCGGAAATCCTATGATCACTCAAAACCAATTCAATTCGAGCCGAATTGGCCCACTGAAGAGTAAAGTTCTCATTGGCATGAGTTTTCTCCATTTCAAAAATTTGAACTCGAGATCTCTATTTAAAGGATCAAGCGATGAACCATTTGAATCAACTGACGTGAGTATGCATTATTTATTTTAAGATGGATTAATTTTTTTTAATATTTTGACTATTAAACTAAATTTCATGCGGTGAATTTACAAAATCAAAACTAATATAATGACACAAGCGGAGAGCATTTTTTTTTTTTGTTTCTACCACCGATATCTAGAAGTTAAACGGGTTCTGACTAATTGAGTTCAAATCGGGTGGGTTCACTAGGGGTAAAGGTCTCAATTCTTTATATATATAAGACTTGAACAGAAACGTTATTTAAGGAAAAAAGACACTCTACCACCTCAATTGATCCATTTTCATACATGAGAAGAGCATTTTACAAACAAACAATTCACTAAGCTCCTTCCGTTAAAATGCATTTATTTAAGAAAAACTTTGTATTTCTTGTATATATTTTGAAAATACCGAGGGAATGTTATTTAGAGAAGTGCCAAAGTGGGTAGAGTATCAGTCACAATTAATCAACTGAGTCTATACTCTCTAGGAATTTTTACTTTTACCACGAATTTTTTCACGTAACCTAAGAAACATAAATCATAAAAGATTTTGCAAATTCCTTCCAAAGTAACAATTTTAGCTGACATGATACGTTCATTTTTATGGAAAACTAACTGTTCACATTAATTTTGATGGAAAAATGAACGTCGTTTTTTGTCTTTCTAGATCACTTGAAAAAGTTCGCATTCAGAGTAAAAATTTGACTAAAATACATGTTCAATTAGGTTAGTTACCCAATTATCAATTCCATCAAGTTTGAATATAACAAAATCCATTCTTAAAAATGTAAACAACAATTTTAAAAAATGTAACCAAATGAAAGAAAGATATAATAAAATGATAAGAGTTCATTCCACTCCAATTCTACGTATTAAAAGTAAAAAAAAAAAAAAATCCACGAAAATGGAAAGAATTTCCAATCAAATAGTTCCATCCAACCAAACAAAAAACATTTTAAATTAATCCCAAAAAATTGAGAAAATCAAACCGGTCCCCCATTTCTCTAAAAACAAAACACGTCTGGCAGGACAAGGAAGAACAGCATGCCTTTTTTCTTTCCTTTGTCTTAACACGGAAATGGCAGTCAGCAAGTTGGCCGCAAGAGACAGCCCAAAGGACTCAGTCTCCCAATCGAGGGAGAGAGGGTGAGGAACCCAAAAAAAAAACACAAAAAAAAACATTGCATTTCCGAGAGAGGGAGGAAAGCGACATTTCACTCAAAAATGGATCGAGAGAACAGCTACTGCCCGCTAAAACCTGTGGCCTCAGTTACCCCCTTCTCCATGCAATAATTTAACCTTCCATCCCATTCCAATTTGAGTTCCTCGGAAGAAACATATAGACCGGACGGCTCTGTCTTTTTCTTTCTTTCTTTTTTTGGTGATGAGAGAAACTCATGAAGATAATACAATGATGGGAAATAAAGAGAAATAAAGAAACACTTGACTCTCATTATAATAATTGAATTCAGAATTTCTAGATTGTGAGTCGGAGTTTTTTGTCACTGTACAGATACTACGTCCTTGAGGATTTGCTTCTTACATTTATTGCATGCATTTGATTCCAGCAGTATCTTTGACCCGGGAACATCAAGCAAGATCTTTCTTCTTTGGCGTCAAGAACCACTGAAGTGGGAATTAGAATTTTGGGACATGTTGGAGATTTCCTGTATTTTAAGTTGGGGAGATTTTCAAGTTGGAAGCATTGAGAGTCTGCTGTTGTCTTTTAGGAAGAAGTGCCAAATAATTAGCAACAAAAAAAAAAGGAAGAAGACGCACCAAATAAAATAGGGTTGGGTTTGATTATGTTTGAATGAGTTTTGTCTATTTCGTAATTTGATATCGATTGGACGACTGAGCGATAAGTTCTATTGCTATGCCACTTTCTTTCCGATTCTGTATTTTATACGGGACACTGCACCTTGAGAAGGATGGATCTATCTTTTAAGTCATGCGACGTCAATGGTCTCTGCATAAGAAAGTCTTCGGTGAAATAATTATACCATGTGTCAATGATTACGTGGTACATACAACCAATTAAAACTTGACATATAATCAATAATTATATAAATATAATTACTAAATCCTAAAATTTCCTAAAAAGTATTTAAAAAATATAATAAATAATGAATTTTAATTAAACAAGTATGTGAATAGTGTATTATAATGTAATGAATATATAATATCAGTATTACTTATATTATATGACTGTTGTTCCACTAAAGACTTTGCTTATTTGCATATCTGGCCATTCGGACTCAAAAGGTGCTGTGGAGTTTGGCCACACAATCAAATATTTTTAATATTGAACCAATGGAGGGGTTGAGAGTGCATTATTTCAACCATGGCAGGCTTGAGTAAATTCTCGTGTACTGCAGCACAGCAACGCACGACCATCCGTTGTCCATGCGACATCTGTATTAGACGAGGACTGTGTTCTTTTATTGCTCATTCTGCTGAGTGTACTTCATCTTGCATTTCAAGGCTTTCAGATTTTTTCCACATATAAGCCTATAAGAGTTAAAGGGAAAAAAAAAAATGAGCCATGATAAATCCCATTAATGATATCGAATTCTAGATCTTTAGGTTGCAGGATGAGAATAGTATCAACCATATCAAACTCTCTTCTTAGCTTTCTACAATTTAACCGGAAAGGATTTGACTTGATAGTAAGGAGGAATGTAAGTGTCCATCCCCTCCCAGGATCGAATTCCCAAGAACCAAAGAAAGCCTTGGGTTGCAACATAGGTACCACATTTGAATTATCATGCGATGTAACAAACTAATAACTAGTAATTCTATGATAGAGAACTCAGCTTGCAAAAGTTACATTCAAACCCTTCTTTTTTAAGTTAAAAATCCTAAACCCTAAGAAATCCTAAAAAAACTCATGTCCGATAATACTTATCATCTTTCTCGCCTTCTTCTAATGGTATCAGGATTTTTTGGAACCGATCGAAACCATGAAACGGGAATAGAAATTGTCTGGTTCCATGTATCATGGAGCTGTGAAATGGCGGTTCCTCAATCGGAACCAGATTCATGAACCGTGACTAGACCTAACTAAAACACCAGAGGTGTTATCACATGATTGCACTTTACAACTAAGAGTCATTTGCATCAATGGAATTTTTTATGAAAACTACGGAGGAAAGCATATAAATTTCATGAGGTATAATATAAAGGTGAGAAATTGTTTAATGGGAATTTACACAACACCTATGGTGATACTCTACATATAATAAGTGTTAAAGGTGTGTCTTGAATTTTGAAAGTGGTTATTTCCTTATTTTTCTAGATATTATACACTATCTTATGAAAAGATTATGCCTTGAGAATATTTTATTTTAGTATAGGTCGAAATCATTGACATAAGGTGCACTTAGTATGTCTAATGGATATTCAGAGTCTTGTATTTAGAGGCTTTTGGCTTGCAGATTCAGCCGTGTGTCTTTTTTGTTACCCTATCTTATACTTGTCCCATTGTTTTTTTTTTTATCAATAATATATTCAAAATGAAAGAGTTTATACAAAGCAGTCCCAAAAGAGGAAATCATAAGTTTGAGACAAGAAGCCTCTCTGGCATAATGAATGTGCCATTGTGTTTCTATCTCTAGGCACCCGAGTTATCTCCCAGTGATCAAATAAAGATATTAAAGCATGTAATTCTTGACAAATAAGCTGTGTGTCCCATGATGGATTTTGGAGATGTGTAGCAGTCAAAACTACTTGTTGAGCATCTAATTTAATTCCTATCCTCTTCCACCCATTTTGTAGTGCTACTTTTGTGGCCAAGAGAACCGCTTTGAATTCTGCTTGATGGGGTGAATTTGCTTGGATTTTTTTACTCCAACAAACTACATTGTTCTCCACTAAGAGGGCCACCCCATTATTGCTCATTAATGAAGATACCGTGGAACCTCCTTTTGGTGTGGATACATGGATGGCACTCCGCTGCTATCCTAAACTGCGTACATCATGTAGCAAAGTTTGTTCTGTTTTCCACTCTACCTTCGTTGTTCTGTGAGATCCAATATCCTAACAACACAAGTGAAAGATATTCCTTAAAAAGGTGTTGAAGTCATTGAAGCCATCTTGGCCAAGAGATGTTACCCTCTTTGACAAGTTGGGGAAACATTTACTAGTCAATCTCCACAATAAGATTTTAAATATCTCATGAATTTTTAGACTTTATAAGTTCTTCCAATATCATGGAGAAATAAGATATTGAAAATCCTGTATATTTTTCACTTTTGACATTGGACAAATATATGTTTTGAAGTGATTAATTTAATCACATAAGCTCTTATTAGTCATCACAAGAAAGAGTCCATTCATAGCTATCCTTATAAGGGGATGACATGGCACTTGTATTGTTGATTGAGATAACACTGCACTCACAAGACATTTTTATATTGGCTTGACCAATAATGAATTAAAAATTAAAATAAAAAGAAGAAAAGAGGAAGGCAAGCCTAGAGGGTAGATAAAATCTTCAATAAAGCGGTCATACCATGTAAGCGATACTGACGTGGTATATCTATCCCATCAAGATTCACCATATACATATTTTTTAATTATGGTCCACCATTTATTATGATTTTTAATAATTTTTTACCATTTATATATTTTTTCAATTAGAGTTAACTATTTATTAGGATTTTTTATTTTTTAAAGATTTTTTAGAATTTAATCATTATAACTATATAATTATTGATTACATATTAACTTCTAATTGGATGGATATGCCACGGCCCTTTCGTGGAAGAAAGGATTGTATTATTATTTCCACAAATCCCTCCTAAAAATTTTACCACTTAAAGAATTGTATCACATCTTTCCAAGTTCTTTCATGCAAACAAGCTTTTATTGTGAGTTCATTATAATATCAATAGCAAGAACAAACAAAAAGTTTAGTCTTGATAGAGTTTACCAAGCTTTGTTAAAAACCTATAATTGAGAGAGTTTTACGATTTAATATACTGATCCAACCTGAATTATGATTCGTGAGGTCCCATTGAATCTCCATATAGTAGTTCAACCTTTCCTAGGAAAAGGTTCTGAATTTCGAGTGAGTCCTCTGAATAGATAAGATCTATGAATTGGAATAGATTTATCTCTTTTAACATGTTGAGTAAGATCGAATCCTGACTAGTCAATTTTGGTTGAGCTTCTGAATATCATGTACTACATATGGCCAAAAAAAGAAAAAAATTGTTGATCTTTTGTGTGATGTGAACTTTTTTTATATCAATAGTATCTGGTGCAATACAATTAATTAATCCACCTGATGGTATATTATACGGCCTAGGACCCAGCCATTGAACCTCAAATACCGACCTCCAGAGAGTCAAACCATGGATTTGGCCGACTGCATGTTATCTATCTAACAACGGATCTGCTCATCGAGGCTTTTATGTGATGTGAACTTAGATTGAGCTGATGGAGAGCAAAAGCTTGCGGAACGATAGTGCCCTCACCGGATCTTCTGTTTGTGTTAAGTCTAGTCCAACTGAGAGCAATAAAGCAGGATCTTGGATTTTATGAACTACACAGCGTATCACTCCGCCCCATTACAATCTGATAGAGTAGGGAGAGCTACTATGTCCCTCAACGAACCTTGTGAATAAATAATTGTCCACTTGAGTAGTGATCATGGGATTTATATTACGGGATATTTAGACTTCACTCAATTAATCTTTATGGTTATGTATGTGCGTTTACGAGCGCACATGACATGGTAAAATCAGAGATGCAGGCCGAACCCAAAAAGATTTTGAATATTGGCTAGGAATGATACTTCACACATTTTTCTTACCGCCAAGCCGACAATCCCTTGGGGCTGTGGAATTCCTATACTAAATGTTTAATCTCTATAACTCGGTTGTTGAATTCTTATACTGAATGCTTAATCTCTAGAACTTAATTATGATTACCAAAAATTGGTAGGCATTATCCTCTATAAATTGGTACATGGCGAACTAAAAATCTTAATAGATTGGTGGTGGTACGTTAAATAATTTTTTTTATGACGAGAAATTTATTTTTCCAGGGCCCATGAATCCTACAAGACCATGAATTCAAGTCAATGCATGTGTAAAACATATGTGTGCAACCTCACCAAGGGCTATGAGCTTAAGAGATGAATCAAACATCCGACCTAGTGGATTTTCACACGAGTAGTATGCTTGTTCTATCCACTTGAGTTAACTTTTGGAATTAGTAGATTAAATAACTTATGTGCAAATTGAATATTGACAATTTTGGTACCACTTTAAGTATAACATATATATGTATATATATAAATAGATGAAAAACGTATCGTAATAAATAAGTTAATTTTAATCGTTCGTAATTTTTATTAAACTCCAATTCATGAATCCTTTAAATTATTGTGTTCATAACCCGACAAGCTTTTATTTGACATAATAGTATGCGTATTTAATGAATTTTTCATGCTCAAAATATCATTATAACTTAAAATCAATAGTAAATAGTACTTTTAAGTATATTGCAAATGCATTTAAAATTATATACATTTGATTATGATAGAAAAAAATTATATGAAAGAGTAATAATCATGAAATTTTTTTGAATGCAATTATTTTATAGCTATTAAATATATGAAGATATTAAAGTAATCTACCCAGAACTTGTGGTATTTTATAAGTTACGCGTATGGTCCATTCTTAAATTCAAGAGGATAGGGTACGAGTCCAAAATTTAAGAATTAATTTTATATAAGTTAGATTTAATTATCATGAAAAAATATAGAATAATCGGATCTCGATCATCCCTATTAGCAGGGATACTTTAAATAGCCCATTTAGCTAGATGTGTGGGCTTCACTCACCGCTTCCCCCCTAGATAGGGATCCCCTACGATAGGTTTGCCTTGATGGCTGAAATCACGCGCACGAGCAGAAAACTTGTTCCGACGGATAATTCAGAAAACTATATAGAATGACGAACAACAATTTATTGGTGGAGTAATAATGTAAATTTAATAAAGATTGATTCAAATAATGATTTAAATATAATATTAAATGAAAAGAAAAACACATCCAACAGGTAAATAATTTCAGGTTTTATAAAATTTTTCACCTTATAATAAAAACTCTCCTACTTTTACTGAATATATGATAACATTTATTTATAAATCTCATGATAATGTGCCCCTCACATTCCAACAAAAAAGAATTCTTTGTTCCTAATTTTTCGAAATATTTCTCAACTTCTATCGTTGGGTATTTACAAATTTACGATCTTATTATATTCGAATAAAGTCAGCCGGTCGGTGGATATATCTTTGATAACCATGAGTTTTTTTTCTAATTATAAACCTTTAATTCAAAAGTTATTAAAAATTATTTAAAAAAATCACCTTATTTTGAACTCAAAAAGTGTGCTAATTTTACCCTATATTTTTAATAATTATTTTATTTTAACAATTCTAAAATTCGTCATTTAACTTTTCGTTAAATTTCGGCCCACCAATTTTGATTTTATTTCTTACAGTTAAAATTTAAATTGACACGTTAAAGCTGCAATTATATATATTTTTGACATTTAACCAATTCCTATGGATTTTATTTCTTGCATTTAAAATTCAAATTAACTCGTCAAAGCTGCAATTACACACATACATGTATGTATGTATGTATGTAGATCCATGGATGGATATAAAAAGGAAAGAGTTTGAAGACAGTGCACCGCCTTTTATTTTTATTTTATTTTATTTTTATTTTTTGGTAGGGATAAATAGGGTAGGGGCCTAGGCCCCGGGAGGGAGAGATAATATTGTGTACGGGAGATACGCCAAATTGCCAACTCCCTGCTCACCATTTGTCCGCTCCCGCCCTCTCCCTTCGCCCATCATAAATATCCATACACCCACCCGCAAAATTCCCGATTGTCCTTTCTTTGTTTTTCAATTTTTTTTTAATTTTACTTCCTAATCACTTATTCAGAAAAAAACTCCTATCACTTTCTCTCTCAGGGCAAAAAAGGGAAATAGGAATAGCAATTTATACCCGGATCCATATCGCACTTATGCCTGACAAATTTTATTGTGTTATATCTAAACATATCGTATCTAAACGTGTTCAGATTATAAACTTCGATAATCTGGACGTGACAGAATTATTTTTCTTTTGTAAACTGGATTAACCTATTTAATATAGAATATCTGCAATATATAATTATACTATAATAATAATATATGATACTATAATTAATATAATAAATAAGTAATAATAATTAATTATATAATATTTAACGATAAAGAAATATTTAATATATGTAATATTTTACCTATCATATAATTTTTATAAATAAATATATTAAATGGGTTTGACATTTATGTAAAAATAGTGAAATACATTTGATAAACGTGTTTAAATATATATTATCGGGTTATACATGTTCAACCTATTTAAATATGTTTATTTATTGTGTCTAAATATGTTCGTGTTTAAATGGATTTGTGTCCAAATAGACTCGACCCAAATCCGCCTAACTCAATACAATGTCGAGTTACTGTATCATGTCAAACACTGTCAGGCTCACTCTCACTTTCCAGGTTTGCGATGGGTTTGACCTGACCCACCTCATCCCATCCCGACCAGCCACAACATATGTATAAGTTTCAATTATTTAAATTCATTCAACTAGCAAAGTGGTGTGCAAGCCAACCAATCTAGAGTGCGGAATGGGTGGGACGGGTTCGGATTTTTAAATACCCGCCGGACCATCCACATTTCCATTTCTAGTAGATGGTTGGATCGCCGATTAAATGAAGGATACAAGATTAACAACCTCGAGCCAAAAAGAACGGAATGCTAAATTAAAATACGTAAAATAGATTAAAAAATCGGATGATAATAAGTTATTTGTTAAAAAAAAATACTACGTATTAAGTATAAACTTTTAAATTGGTAAGGGTCCAGCTTTCCATGAATTGGTGAAAATTTAATATGATATTTTGATTATTAGATCGATTCGTGTCTCATCCGACCCGAGTATGGAATGAATGCATGGTTAACAAGCAATTCTGAGGGTGGACACCATTGCCTAAAACCTCTGTGCTTTTGGATTGCACATTAACCTTGATACAGACAAGAGTCATTGACCCGACTCCGAGCCGATTCCCATACAACCCCAATCTAATCCAATTTGGACCCAGTTGATATCCTAGTAAATAGACCTCTGTTTGTAGATGGACATACCGAACAGAACCGGACAACTCCCCGAATCGGACATCTCACTCCAAATCACATCAGTCGAAGCGCGCATACTCTGGCACATATCGTATCAAGCAAGCTGATCATCCGTTCTAAGAAAATCTCTGATCAAATCAAGTGTTCATACTGCAAGTGGAGACAATACTCATTTAAGTATCAGATGATTAGTGTGGGACTCGAACCCTAGACCCAACTTCCTTGCACCTGTTGCCAAATCCCAACTGCAGACTTAAAGACCATATGATCCAAACAGGAAGACCTGCTATGCCATTTGAAGTAACTCATCGAAATCAAAATCTCCAAAGTTCTTTTGCGTCTGCGATAATCAGAAATCTTTTAGATCTCCAACTAATCCAATTCGAGTCGGGTTAGCGTAATGAGAGGTAAAGTTCCCAATATGAACTTTTTTCATTCACAAATATTCGAACCCGGGACCTTTACTTAAGGGTAACACGTGTCTTACCACTTGAAATAACTCATACCAGTAATCTCCAAAGTTAACAGTTATGAGTGATAGGTATAATTTTAATATGATCTCAATTATTGTGTTCCTGGAACGGCTCCATGTCCAAATAAATGTACGTCATGCCTCAATAATGGATGTGGAAAATTTACATGTGGACCGATGATGTAATGAGAGTTCTTCTTCAGTGAAAAAAAGGTAAGTGCTGGACTAGATAATTACCTTTCGTGAGCCCAAGCGCATCAATCAATAATTCTATGCTAGCTCTTGCGGGATGACTTAAAGGCTGGAATTGATAATTCACGTGCACCTCTCTATGTTCATCTGTATCTACACTGTATATGCATACGTTTGAAAAATTTAGGATCTTTTTCACCTTCCCAAATTATCCATAAACACATAAAATTCAATTTTTAATAACCGTTAGATTAAGAAAAATCAATGGTATGGTGATAAATTTATTAATACATAATTGCATATCCTTTCTCCTTTTTACTTTCATTTTTTTATGTTTTCTATTTATCATTTTCACAGTCACCCAAATATTTTCTAAATTTATTACTTATTTTTCATATTTAATTTACCAAAAACTTACATGCTCTGAATTTAATTATAATCAAAATTTTATATAATCATATATTATATATTCAATTTTTTAATAATAAAATGTGTGAGTATTAAGGGTCAAATTCTAGCACTCATTTGTGTTTCTTTCAAGTCTAGGGAAGAGGATATGGTGTTGCTATTCCCTTAAATTTAAGAAAAATTTTAAAATATTCTACAAATTTAATCAATTTTGTTAATATTTTATTAAATTATTTTATCTTATTTTTAGTACCAAATTTTATTTTTATCCTTTTAAACTTAATATTTAGGTCTGTTCGAGGAATGGAGTTTGTGAGATGCTATCATTGAGATGACAATATAGTCCCCAAATCACCTAAGGATGTGTTTATCTAAAATTCACTTAGTAATTCCAAAATTATAGTAGTTAAAATTTTGTAATATAGTTGGTAAAGGTTTTATGTGAAAAATAGTTTTTAATTGAATAAAAAAGTATTACATCACATCCAATTTTACCACTACTCATAAAATTATCTTACTTGTACTAAATTTATGATCAATTTTTAATTTTTTTTCAAAAATTATATTCCCGTCTTTTGACATAAATAAGCTTAAGAAATATGTATATTTAAAAATTCCCCCCAAACCTACCAACCAACAGCCCTTAATTTGGATCAAACGAGAAATTTTTAGATAAATATATTTCACCGCGTGATGTGAGAAAAACTAATTAGCTTGTGAGAAATGAGAGCATTTACGTTAATTATTATTAATTAACATAATTTAATTGTTTCTTGCTCATCACACTGTGAGTTGGAATCATTTAAAATTTTTTCATTTTAAACTGTTTTCAAACATTAGTTCATATAATAAGATTTTTTCCATATTTTTACCTTTCAAGATAATGCTAAAAATAAATAAATAAATTTCCCGAATAAAATTGTTAACTATCCTATCCACAAAACATGCCGCAACAAAACGGGGTTTAACGAGAAATTTTTCAATGATATTTTTTATTACCGGAAAAATTGATATTTTGGCTAAATTTTTAATTTACTAATTATGACAAAATGCCTATGTTTAATAAATAAGACGATTTATTAAATTATTACAATTTGGATATTACTTTTTTTAATCACAGAAAGAGATGAGATAAAGAAAAATTGATAGGGTTTTACCTTCCTCTGCCCCTTGGAATTGAGAGTGTCATCTGCTATCTTACTGCACTTATATTGTGCCATAAATTAATAAAAATTACTAATTTAAAATAGTTTTCTATATAATTTTAAAAATAAAAAATTAGAAGTAATTGAATTTTATTTATCTGTAATATCAAGTCAATATTTCACATAATTCACTTATTACATAAAAGAATTTTTCGGAATTGCTCGTGCCCCCAACCATACTCCCTAGAAATTATTACAAGTTATTGTTAACATTGATAGCCTGACCAAGTAAGAACAGTCCAACACCTTCATGGTACGAAGAGTAATGGCACATTGAATGTGCCCTGTCGAGCTCACCCGAAGGAGGGGTGTTCTAGGCTTCTTTAAGGTTATAATTGGTAAGCCATCTGTTACTTAATTCAAATGGACCGGACGTGAGTATGTGTCTATTTCATGATTAATTCATCCGGATATGCGTACGCATGGACTTATACCTCCCCGCTTTAAGTGTGTACATGAGCTTTCAACTCTATTGGAGTTTCTACATGGTACTACAGTAGATTACAATGTGAACACTCCACCAAGTCTGAAATTGGTACTTGTGATCATTATATATATATATATATATATATAATTGAGATTGAAAGAAAAATATTTGACTCAGGGTCAGTGAGTTGAATCCGGAAGGAAAAACCTGACTCCTATAAAGTTTTTAACATGGAAATGAAAGAGAAATTCTGTCTCATGGCTCGTGGTTAGTTGTCATCCTACCTGATCATGGAAGAAAAAATAACCGGTTTAAGGTCAGTCACCGTATTACCATGTGAAAATGGGTGTTGAGGATTGAACTCTGCAACGAATAGAGTGTTGAGCATTGAACTCTACCACATATAAGTTTAAAATTTTAGTGTATATGTGATTTAATTCTTGTAAGTGCATTGAGAATTTTAGAATATTTGATACTCAGAATACTTTAGGAGACACCATGTGACAATACTAATGCAGTATTAGTTGCTCAATCAATTACACCGACCCGATAAATTGGACAATAATATCATGCGTCAAGTTGTACAGAAATTGTACTGATAAAAAAAACTTGCATAGAAATCGAAATTGCTATAATTAAAAAAAAATTCCCATTTAGAGTTAGGTAAATTTGAATATGAATGATATGTTAACAATGAATTTATTCAGACATCAACATAGACTATAGGATTGGTCGAAGTTCTCGAGATACGAAGCATTAATCAGCCAAAATATAAATATTATGTCTTATACTTCCATCATTGTGAACATGTATTTTATTATTTAGCAAAAAAAATTTATATTTTTTAATCTTTATAATAAATTACATATATATAAATTATAGATCATTTTAGTTAGAATGATGGTAGAAGGACCACAAAAGTGGGGGGAAAAAGAGGAAGAAAAGATCATGGTATGAATGAAACTGGCACTTAAAGGATTGCAACAGTGAAGAGGGAAAATATAAAAGCTTGTTCTTAGTCCAGCAATTAAGTTCGGTCACGTGTTGAGGATAAAATCTCACATTGACGGCCTGGAGTATAAATTTAGGATTTATAAGAGAATAATTTAGACTTTTAGATGGAAACGAGCTCTAAATTCTTGTATACCCAAGTGAATATTTTACACAGTACCAAAATAGGTTTTCGCATGAACTTACGCCACGTCATACTCGAGTGTAAAACTTGGGATCATTTAAGCTTGAGATTGAAAGAAAAATGCTCAGCCCATGACCAGTTTGTCGAGTATTGAAGAAGAAGTTTCTCCAAGTGGTGATTTGTCGCGGGGGTCTAAACGCACGTGGCAAGTATAGGTCAGGTCCTCATCTGAGGATGGGTGTTGAAGATAAAATTCCACATTGACGGGGTTGTAATGTAAACCTGAATTTATAAGAGAATTGAGTAATTTATCTAATAATTTAAATTTTTAAGTGAAAATAAACTTAAGACTCTCATACTTACAAATAGATATTTTGTGGTTCACATTTCATCGTAATAGAATAAATTTTTCTTTTTTCTTATGAATTTATGATTAAGTACAAGTTCTCTCAAGATGTTGAAATAACATCTTTCTGCTGTTTTTATATACATGGCAGAATTGAAGATTTTTTGTGTACTACTAGTGTTTAGAAATATTATGAACTACTGATTAATCTAATTTGCACCAAATCGATTTATTAAGAGGTAAGACTTTCCCAGCATGAATTTTCTCTAAAATAATAAAAACTCGAACTCGAGACCCTTATTTAATAAGAACAAATACATTGTCACTTGAACCAATTCATATTAGTAGAATTGAAGCCATTTAATTATTAATCGCTCTGTCACTTCTCTTTAAATCTCGGAGAATTTTTCCATCTATTAATGGGATGGATTTCGGGTCCCTAATGTCAGATGAGGAGCTGATGGTCAATCATGTTAAAAGGATCCATAACTTCATCAATGGTTAGTAGGGACTGCACTGAAAGAGGATCCCACCTGCCTTGCTATGATCCCTTTAAATCAATTTCGTTTTTCCTATTTCCATTTACTCCCTTCCTTTTTTTATTTTAAATTCTTTCTTCATCATTTTCTTCACCGATGTCAGAGGCCAAAGACAATACTGTCTTTGGGGTCTTGTCATTTAGCACTTACAACAGTCAATCGAGGCATTTATCAAAGGAAAAAAAAACATTTATCAAAAAATAACAGTCAATCGAGGGAGAGATTGGCCACCAACCATACTTGTAATACTGACGTCCGCCTAAAAGAACCAGAAAAAAGAGGGGGTCAGATCTTAACTCAACCCTGGTGAAGTTCATAAGCTTTTAACTTTCAAATCATTTATTATTTTCACCTTAAACATTTTTCATCTGACAAAAAAAATGTGAACTTTCACTAGATTTCCTTGCACATTTGCTTGTACATAGTGTTTCACGCTACTTAGATCATTCAAGCTATCATTTCCTTCACCCTTCGCCCGTGCGCATGAAGGGGCTTGTGATGGTATGCAAGGACATGGACCGCAACAATCACAGTGTTATTAAAACTAATTCATCCCCCTCTCTCTCATGTCAAGAATGTGTGTACGTCGGTATCTGAAGATACAATGACACATTGTAGATTTTAAGCTAGTACCCAATTTTGAACTCTCTTACGGGACCCTTCGATCGATTGCTTGTGGACGCGCATCCGATGATCAATGGTAGTATTTGTACCATGATTGAACTCGAGGAAGTTTGCGTAATAATCTTTTGTACTTTTTTGTTGATATTAATGGAATAATTTATACTTCTTGAAGGAAAAAGCAAAAGCTTACATGACTGACATGCACAAATACAGAACTAATATTATCAGCATTTTGTTCTCAATATAAATATGTAAGAATTGTAAAAGGCCACTGGCATTGGTTTGTTGATATGTTGTGGCATCTCTTTTATTCAGGTAAGGTTTTCGGTTCGAATCTTGTGAATAAGAAAGATTTATATTGGGATAGTTCTATCCTCCAGTGGAGAATGTTTTCAGTGGAACGGTCATATCATATAGGTGATATTGACGTGGTATATCCGTCGAATTGAGACTTGACATAGTATAAATAATTATACAGTTGTGGTTATTAAATTATAAAAATCTTTAAAAAATATAGAAAAACTTAAATAAATGGTCAACTCTAATTATAAATAATTTATTGGTAGTAACAAATAATCTAATAACTGGTGAACCCTAATTGGAAAAATATGTAAGTGATTAATTCCGATTGGACGAATATATCACGTCAACATCTCATACGTGGTTGGTATGATCGCTCAACTAAAGAGTTTCTCCCTTATCCAAATCGAATCTAGATTAATGTGGGCCAAATGAATTTATGGATATTATGTTAGATGTTCTGAAAAAATATGTAAGAAGTGTTGCACTTTTTCTCTAGTAAGGAAGTGTTATACTTTCAAGATCCTATTACAAATATAAGCACATGTTGCCTATTCGGTATTTCAAACATCAATAGATCTAATTAACTTGTGACGTGCTTAGCAGGCCGGAATAGAATGGAATGAGAATAACCATTTCGGACACTATTCAATTTCGTTAGTTTGGTTGTACAAAGAATCATTGGAATCGTCATTTCTATGGAATGACCATTCCACCACTTTTTTAAGAAATTCATTCCATCTGATCTCCCATGGAATCGACATTTTTAAAAATTGTATTTACCAAATTTATCCTTCACTTTCAATCAAAATTATAAAATCCAAAGTCTAAATTTGTTTAATCATCATTTTCTTCCTACTTTACCCTCTTCTCTACTACCGTTCTCCAACTGAACCCACCATATAACATTTGTCTAATTCGGAAACTCATTGGATTATTAATTATCAATCTTTCAATTCAACATTCTATGTTTTCTATTCCATCTCCTGATTGTTATGAATTAGGACTTTTTTTAAAAAAAAAATTCCCCTTCTTTATTCATTCCACTTTTATTATTTTTAATAATTTTTTTCTTTGTCAACTCTTTCTGTTTTTATCCATTTTTCATTCTATATTCTAAAATTTCCTCAGTTTTTAGATATTGAAATATCTCGTTTATCGTAGTCTGTATCGATATTCTAAGGATAATTTGGATAGAAAAAAGTACATAAGTAATAAGGATATATGATTCATAAAATATAATTCCATTCCCTCGATATTAAGGATGGCATCAAACTAAGGAATAGCAATTACCATTCCATTCCATTCTATTGAGACGATTCTATTCCATTTTATCCTACCAAACGTAAGCTGAGATCTGTTAATCATATAATAGCTTTATCAATTGCTTGGGATAGGGAAGAGAATGCAGGTTGTTTAAAAAATTTGCTTATTGCAAGAAAATTTGCAAGAAAAGTTGTTGGCAGTGATCCATCCGTTAACCATTGAATGGAATCATCATTCTTTGCACCATATATTATATTGTTTATATATAATAGAAAAATGCACGATCGAGTACATCTCAAATACGTGGAATTTATAAATTACAATAAATTTTTTTAAAATTATTTTACCCGTACTTGAATAAATTTATAAACAATGTAATGCATAAAAAAATGATGCATTTTATTTTTTTTTCATGAGATAACAGTTTCATATTTATATAGATAATTCAAGAAAGTTTATTATTTTCTTCCGTCTGTACCGTTGATATCCATAAGTTAAATGGACCTTGGCTAAATTCAGTTCGAGTTGGGTGGATCCAGCAAGGATTAAAACTTTCATAAGATAAATATTTTTTATTAACAAGATTCGAATTCGAGATCTTAATTAAGGAAATAGACGTCTCACCATCTTAAACAATCTACTTGAATAAAGAAAGTTTCATTATTTTTATAATTTAAAAACCTTTCGTAATTTTTATATGCTATTTTCGTTTTTTTTTTTTACTTATTCAAACTACGCATTAACACGTCTGGGTTAAATTTTCGACAATGCTAACTCTCCCAATTCTTACATCCTTTCTCCTCTCTCCTATTTAACATGCATTTTCTCATTACCTACCATTTCAATTATGTAAGTTTATGTAAGTGTACTCAACTTTCTACTAAATCTATTATTTTTATATTTAATTTATAGAAAAATAACATGCTCTAAAACTCTGTAAATTTATTTTAAAATTGTTTATCCAGAAAATCATGAACTATCCAACATTCTCCAATTTACAATAAATTATTTTCCTCAGAAAATTACAAATTATTTAAGAATTTTTCGAACTACTTTTTTGCATAAAAATACAAACTATGCTTCGTTTTTCCTAATCTACCATGCCATTAATTTTGAATGTTAATGCTAACGTGTACCGTTAATTTTATTGACTGTGCAAACGAAATCTGATGTGGCATCACATATGGTGTCCATCTGATCATAAAAATAGGAAACATCTATTTACATGTTCATGCTCTTGATAAAATAGAGGATTATACAATAATTCATAATTTTCAGAACAAAAAATTCATTGTAAATTAAAAATTTTTAGATAATTTATAATTTTTTGAATAAATAATTTTTTATTTTATTATTTATATATTTATTTCTCTCATTAATTTTATTAAATAATAAAATTCATGCCAGTATACTTATAGATAATGTGAGACCGCCTTTAATATTAAAAAATGAGATAATACTAGACTTTTTTTTTTTTTGGTCGCCAGCCACGGTATCCAAGCAGGCCCCACCAGCGGTGAGATGGCATCTTTCAGCCAACCATACTTGACTAATCCGTTGGTCGCCCCGGGTCGCACGCCTGGCAATGGCGGGTGAGGCTCCCAAGAGGGGTGTCTGCGTACGTGAGGTCTCGAACCCGAGACCTCCTTAAGCGGCACCGAGCTGCTTACCACTCGGCCCAACCCATCTTGGTTAGATAATACTAGACTTACAAGAAGAAACTAAACTCTGGGTATATTTATTTGTATTTACTGTCTGGATTTTCCAAAACGTTGCTTGGTAGTAGCCCAAGGCTAGGAATAATAGATCGTAGCCTTCTTTATGAAACGAAATCAAATCAAATTTCCACACGCACACATACTCTCTCTCTCCCCTCTCCCTTCTCTCTCTCTTCCTCATTGGCACACAGTACTACTTACAGCACTCAGGCGCCGCTCCCTCTCTCCCTCTATATCTCTCGACCGAGAGATTCATGAATATATCACGTAATAATATTTATATAATATCACGTGTTTATTAAACTAAATTAATTTTAAAATTATTTTTATTTTTTAATTTTTATTTAAAATTATTTCACTATTATTAATTATTATATTAATATTATCACATAATATATCTATTACACGTAATTCTCTCTCTTTCTCTGTGCCTGTGTCATTTCTTTTTTGCCCGTACATCAACGCCACCACCCACCACCTTCCTCCATAAACCCTGTCCATACATCTCTCTCCTCCGCCCCACCACCACCTCACTATATTCGTAACTCCAATCAACCCAATTAACCTCAGCAGCAGCCGAGAGGGAGGAACCGGAGAAAGAATGGTGGGTTTGAGTGATTCGCCGAGTTTTCTTGTTTCATTGTATTAGTAAGATTTATGGAAGTAAATTCATCGGCTGTGCGGTGTCTTTCTTTTTGGGGTCTCAGTTGGTGACAACCTCGCCGTCCTCGAATGATACCAGCCATGGAAGTATCCCGGCGTGGCTGCGAGCCCTCCTGACGGAGAAGTTCTTCAACGCATGCCTAATTCACGAGGAAGCTCGCAAGAACGAGAAGAACATCTTCTGCTTGGACTGCTGCACCAGCTTCTGCCCCCACTGCTTCTCCCTCCACTGCTCTCACCGCCTTCTCCAGGTAGTTGTTCCGACCCTTCCTTTCCCTCTCCTCTCCCATCTCGATTTTGCTCGCCCAGTTCTTGAATTGCTCGCTGCTGATGTTGCGGGGTTCCTCAGATAAGGAGGTACGTTTACCACGATGTCTTGAGGCTGGACGACGCTACTAAGCTAATCGACTGCTCCTCCGTTCAGGTCAGTCGTTTTCACTTCATTCATGGGCAGAAATGGTGAATTTTGACCTCCCAACACAAGACGAGAATATTCCTATGATCGAATGATGGAAAAGAGGGGAATATTCAGTACTGTGGTGACCCTTTTTCTTTTGAGTTTTTGAGGGGAATGCTTTGTTAATTCTCTTCAAGAAATTGAAAAGATAGTATAAATTGATTAATTGGTTGCAGCCATACATAACCAACAGCGCCAAAGTGGTATTCTTGAAGCAAAGGCCGCAGACACGGCAGTGCAGAGGCTCCGGCAACATCTGCTGCACCTGTGACAGAGCCCTCCAGGACCCATATCTCTTCTGCTCTCTCTCTTGCAAGGTTTATTTTATTTAATTCATCTCTCTCCCTCTCTCTAATCCTTTTCTTCTTTAATCTTCATTTTTATCACTCGATTAGTCATCTTCTCCGGTAGTTAAAGGATAAATCTTTTACTGTTCCTGCGTTTGTCCTTATCCCTTCTTATGTCTGAGCATTTAATGGCTCCTCTACCTCGCCTGGGCATGTCCAGTTTCTTCCACAGGCGGATGTTCTTTTCTTGGACAATTTTTCGCTGCATATGAGATGTAATAGGATGGTCCCTTATAGAAATTAAGCAGCACATCAATTCCTTAATTACATCAATAGAAATTGACTGTAGGGACAGATATGGCGGGGACCCTCATCATCATCATCATCATCATCAAGAAACTGGGTTTGAACTCAGTGTTCTGCTCTAATTACTACCCCATACCCAGAAACATTCATCTGGGTTGGCACATATTAAGCTGTTAATATGTCTCAAGCCTCATTTAAAATTTCTTTCATTGGACTGGTAAAGCAAGGAAGGAAAAAAAATGCAAGAAATGTTGTGACAGACAGGTAGGGTTCTGGGGATGCAAATCTTTTTCTTGATTTTCTCCGGTCCCAATCTTAATTAGCTTTGTTTCAAGTGGTGGCACCTGAGAATAGTTTAATTTGAGGGGACCTGTTCCCGTTTTTTGATACATCCTATTCTCCTGTTTGGTCTTATCCGAGATTTCCCCACTGTCTCATTACATCCTGTCCTGTCGCTTTCTCCATGATGGGCCACCTCAGATTGACTACATCTTGAGGACCGAGGGTGCGCTCTCAAAGTATCTCCTCGAGTGCAACTTCCTGCCCTTGCCCGACGACCCCGGCCTGATGACACCTGACACGGTCCTAGAGCCTGTTGGCTCTGCCCGTACCAGCTCGGGCTCTGGTAGGTGCGGTGCAGTAGGGTGCTGGACCGTTGCCTGCACTGCTGCCACGGACTTTGTCGTGAGGAAGAAGAGGACGACTGTGCTAACCTGCCAGGAGAACTGCCGGCCCGCAAGCGAACCGGACCGTCCCATCTGCACTCCAGCGTCGGAGGTATCTGCTGGGTTCATGAGCAGGAGGAAGAAGACACCACACAGGTCTCCTCTATACTGAGCTTGAAATCTTCCGCTAGCTTTGGTGGGAAGTATAGATCTACAAAAATATATATGTGCTATAGGGGTTTAACTTAAGGGCGCAAAATCCTCTCCCCCAATTTTGTTGCAAGGAGAGATTCCTAATTGCTCTCTCTTTTAGAAGGTGGGTTTGGTTCTGTCCATGTCCATTTTGGGATTCTTAGTTGGCTTTTCCTTTTGACAATGCCTGTGCTGCTTCATAGGATGGATTGTTATAGCCAGCAAACAATGACAGAAAATTAACCATTTATCATGGATGTTCCATTGCTTTGGCAACTCCTTTTCATCGTGTTTGGTCAATCTCCTTTACTTTGGGACTTTTGCATTGCATTAACACTAGTAATTTATGAAGATGCTGATACATATGACTTTCCATGTCTTGTGGTCCTGGTTGTTGTCTATGGTATGTTCCTGCAAGATATTGGGGTGCATCCAATAATTTTCAGGTGATGCTTGTCTTATGAAATTATTATGGATGCCTTTTTGACTATTCTGTCCCAATAATTTTGGAGATTTGAGGTTTTTCCCCGCTCCGCATTAACAATTGGTTGATTGGTTGATCATATCTTGAGATGTGTATATATCCCTGGACCAAAATTGGCCAAGCCCAAAGAGGCTCGTTATTTCCCTTTCTCTTTTGGTCTTCCCGAGGATACAACAGCGACAAAACTAAGGGAAAAGAGGTGGGTCCATCTATGATTGTAGTTGGCGTGACAGGGTCGAGGTACTTGGTATTTTCCATATTGTTCAGATCTCATCTTACCTAGGATTGATGAAACTTTTAATCCGGATCCCATCATGTAGAACTAAAAAACGAGCCATATTCAAAATATCAGTTGTACCATAAGTTTCAGACATCTTATCGGTCTCGTTCTTTTTTCCCTTCTCATCATATTGGTAATTCCAAAAATAAAAAAATTATTTCAACGTCTGCGTAGGTGTAATTGTTCCCATGACATTCATAATGATGCGAGGAGATATCAGAAATGTGGAAGACTGATAGTCATGAAGCAAACCCACGGAAGCAAAAGAATATATTATTATAATCTATCCAAGAATTTCATAACATAATTGGCTTATCTATAGGCTTGGATAACTAATCAAAGTGGAAGAAAAAAAAATATCAAGAGATATCAAAATATTAATTAACCCAATTGATTTGGCATGATCTTATTTATAAATATAGTTTCTTCATTGGATGGATGGTGGCGGAACAAACGCCTAAGATCAAAGGCAGCAGCCAAGACGAAGCCATGACAAAAGTCATGATAACTAATTTGTGCTGAGAATAAGTGTGTTGATTGGCAAATGAGAAGATGCCAAGAATAAGATTATCAGTTGAAGAAGAGACTGCTAATTTGTGCTCAATCATTGGATCTAATTAGATTGAGATTCGACTAATTTTAGTCAAGTGAAAGGATGAGAGAGCTAGTAATTAGTCCTATTAGCTAAAGCGGTTGAAGAGAAGAAAGTTGAGAAAAACTTGATGGTCATTGAGAGAGGAAGGTCAAATGAAAACCGGTGCAAAGATAGAAGAAGCTATGGGTAGAATATGTGGAGTTTGATTCGAAGGGGAAGGGTTAAGCTAATTGACAGAAGAGAGAGAGAACGCTCGAATGTTGCTATACACAATTGAGAAGGGGAGTTGAATCAACCTTGAGTTTGATAAGATATAACTGCAAAATTTAGCGAGATGATAGAGATATGAAAAAAATTTGGTAGGCACAAAGCTAAACCTACGGGACAATTTAGATGTGCATTGCAAAATTCTTTTGACGTGAATAATTTATTGCATTACTATTTACACATGCAGCTCACGTGATTAAAATCCATGCAAATTTTTAGGTTTTCATTCCTCACCTCCTACCAATTGAGGGACAATCGCGCCAATGATTCAAAAAGTTTTTGGTTGGTTGCTAATTGTTACAAATTATTTTGCAGCTCGTTCACGATATGTACAATAAGTAGCTTGAAAACAAGTTAATGTAGGCATAAGTAACATATAATCATAAGAAGAAACATCTAGAAGCATGTCCTAAGTTGGATTTATCTTAATGTTCCTTTCATTGAATGTATTGCTGGAACGAAGTGCCCTCAATATCTAAAGGGGATGCAGTTGTTTTCCTTTGAACATTCATATACATAAATGTAAGATGCCAATTGAGATATTCAATATAAAAAGGTATTGATGATGTTTTACTCAAAGGTAGCTTAATCATTTGTTGTTGTTGTTGTGTCCTACTTGGTTGTTCTTGAGCTATCATATTGTACCTTTGACACGTCTTTCTATTGTGCTCTTACCTCCACAGGTACCACATGTGGCAACTACTGACCCACTGTTGCTTAAAACTTATGTAACGTCCTCTTCTATTGTAGCCATAGTTTCATTAGTTGTCTTTTCCCTTACCTTAGATGGTTTGCCTTTCTTAATCTTTATGAAGGGGCTTTAGTGGCTTCTCCGTAATTCAATCATTATCTTCTAACTCTCTAAGTGGGTTTTGTAGCATATACATATGCATCCTTGAATATAGCCAAATTATAAAAATCATGTGCAAAATACTCAGGATGCATCCTTGAATATAGCCAAATTATAAAAATCATGTGCAAAATACTCAGGATCTCTCTCTCTCTCTCTCTTTCCTCTCAACATGTAAGAAATAGTGTGATGGCAAGGAATTTTCGAGAGTTGGCACCTACGATAGTTACATGTCATGGCATCTAAATCAATAACATATAATTATCACCTTGAGAGATAGTAAATTTTTTTGCACCTGCTTCAAATGGCCAATAGCCAAGAGCCCATGAATTGAATCTTTCAAGTTTTTTCAGAATCTTTGGGCAAATATTCCCAATATGCTTCTCCGCCAACTTGTTTCATGTCCATTATATTCATTAGCTTGCATCTGTTGTATTGTCAATATAGGTTCTTCTCGTAGCTTCAAGTATTCAGTTGATACATAAAAACACAAATAATGTCACTTGAAGCAAATAATATGTAGTCTCAATTCACAAAGCCAATACTAACCGATTTATTATTCATAATGATTTTTCTAGGAGAATGTGTGCCAAACTTAGGAATTTCTCTGAAATGTGATTTGTACCATTGCTGGGGCTTATCAAACAACCAGTCCCATGAATTTATCATGGGCTCAAGTTCGGAGACATGTGCAAATGCCAGGACAGTTGAGTATCGAGGAGGCTCTCAAGGCTAACCATCTAGCTCAATTAACAAGCTAAACACATATATCCCAAGTAGGTCAAGGACAATACTTGGACTACATACCTATCAATCATAAATTAATATTAGCCCATGTATGTAGGAGAATCCATATATAATAAGTAGAATCCATAATTGCCACCCTTGGGAGGAGTTAGAATGTTGTCCATGGCATTCTTTCATACTCAATTCGCAAATGCCCTTGTCATGTAGCGTCTCAACGCACTCCTCAACTGTATTCGCCCCCCACAACAGCTCTGCGTGATGTCGACCCCTCTGCAGCGGACCCAACGATAGATATATGCCCACATAAAATGAACAAGGATACGATTATCTTCGGGACTTCTATAACTATGCACCCCTAATGTAGAGTTGTCCATCATGCCACGTGAAGCTTGCCAATCGCCTTAGATTATTTTCAGTGAAACAACAGAACTAGCATTGTGCCATACGAGACTACTAGATATCAACACTCAAACTTGAAGCCTCCACGCCTTCCATTTCCCTATGAAAACACTCCCTCACTAGAACTATCGCATCTGCACGTTGTAGCTGGTCTCCTCCTCGATTGGAGTCATCGTGGATTCCCATTTCCACTAAAAGCTTGCTCTAATACCACTTGTCACAAGCTTAGGTTTGGTGACCCATAGAAAATCCTGGTATTGAGACTCTCCCCTCGATTGGAAAGCTAAATACATATATGTCAAATAGATCAAGGACAACACTTGGAGTATGTATCTGTCAATTATAAATCAATGTTAACCCACTTACATAGGGAAACCCCAAGACAATAAGCAAAATCTCAAATTGTCACCCTTGGATGGAGCGAGAATATTGTCCATAACATTCTTTTCCACTCAATTGCCCACATAGCGTGTCAACACGCTCCCCAACTACATTATCCCCACACCACAGCTCCCCACGGTGTTTGTCTCTACACAATAAGCTATAGTCCTCCTACGGCCCTATGATAGACTCTCCTATCTCCATTTTCAAGTATATCCATTCTTCTTTAGAATTTTGTAGGATAAGTGGCCTTTGCTGCAACCACATCAAATTTTTCAGCTATTTTCCCTTCTTACTCGTGTATGCATAACAAAAAGTATAAAATAAAAGAACTAAAATAGATGATTGAATGACAATGCAGTTTACAAAGAGGAAAAGTTTATCTCTAACCAATACTGTATAGGTTCTTCCAAATGTCTAGTGCAATATCTCTTTACTACAAGAGGCATGACCTCATCAAGTGCATGAATTAGGTCCTATGGCCAAGAAAATACAATCCTATGATTAGAAGTTCAGTATCTCGTAACTAAAGTAAACTAAAGTTCAATAAAGAGCAAATGATGCATACCTTTTCTTTCTCAACCATAAAGGTTCAATGAAAAGAATTGCTGATATTTAGGTATTGCTCTAAGTTCCTCAAAAATCATGTCCATGATTGTTTGCTTTCTACAACAACTACTCCGTATGCAATAGAGAATATGCAATCATTTTCATATATCTACTGCTACAAAAAGTAGGCTTCTACATCTTCCCTTTAGAAAACATCCATCTCTTTCTACGAAGAGCCTACATCTAGCTCAAAATCCCATTTTACATCCATCAACATAAACAAACATATTATAGAAAATCAAATGGTCAAAGCAACAAATATGGTTATAGTAAGATTAGTCTTTTTCAGCTCTCCATCATTATCATATAGTTTGGAACATCATTATCCTATAGTTTGGAACGTTGTTTTTCCCCTAAAAACCTATAAATTTCCAAGACATGTCTTTTAGCCATCAACAATTTTGTTCTCCCAGTCTTAGCCTTATAATTAACGTATTTTGACAACTATTTTAACTCTTTGCTCAAAGAGGCCTGCAACATCCAGTTCTCACAATTTTTACACTTAGCATTAACGCTATCATTGTTATTCCCGATAAGCTTGACATAAACCTTACTAACTATTTCGTACTGTCATATGACTTTTTTGAATACTTTTGTGCTAGAAAATAATATATTAGTCTTGAGCCATGAATTCACCCTACATCTTTCAATAACAAACTATACCACCTATTTAAATTTCCTTATCATCACTCGATAAAGATTAACAAAACTATCAAATTCAATTCCTTCTTCATTATGTGCCAAGCTATGATTACACTCACCATCTTCATCCTCATCGACACTGAGCCCAACCTGACTTTTATCACCTCTCTTTCTATCTTCTATCTGCCTCTTAATCACAATCTCATTTTGATCATTTTCCTCATCATCATTTAAGTCAATTGCACAATTTTCAAATACAATGCTATTACTATCACCAAAGTGGCACATAATTGCATCATTATTAATATCATGATCATCTAAAAATGATAAAAAAATATATATTTTTGTACTCATAAACTCATTTACTGTCAAAATAAAATTTGCATCTTTCTAGTCTTAATTAAATAAAAATTATGCTACTTTCATGAAATGTCTAAATAGTTTAAATTGGACCATTTTTCAATGAGATAAAGGGCTATAAGAAAGATAGCTTACCATCCATGTTAGTCGCTCTTGGTTGGTCATCATCATTTTCCCTCTGGTCCTCCCTAATTGTCTCCATCTAGTCTTTGGCCATCGTTGTTCCTCCTATTCAAGTTTTTCCTAATATTTGTTAAAGCCTTAACGTGTTGTTATACAAGGAGCGATGATTGTCATTGGTTCTCTCTTTATGTCTCTTGACTTTCTGAGTAGTAGACATAATGATGTAGAAGGGGAAAAAAAAGAAATGAGAGGAGATGAGTTAGTTTTATTCACATGTATTGCAAGTATAAAATAGTAACAATTTTGAATGAGTATTTTCTAAACTTCTCTAGAATCTTGATATCTGTTTTTGGGCTGGCTGTATTTAGCTATAAGTTCTTATTTGAAAATAATGAGTTTATTAAAAAAATAATCCTATTATTGGAAGCAGTATATTGATTGATAATCTTTGTAAACTCGATTTAAATCTCAATCTTGAATGTAATTATTTTATATTCAAATATAATTGTTGGTGTCAAGAGAAACATTGCGATTCCTCTCCATTTTGGCATGAAAGGTTCAGACATTATCTTTTTAGAGAGGATCAAGAGGTTGGTGAACAAATGACATGCTAGAACCTCTAGAGGATGTTAGCTTAGGGACTAGTATATATTACATAAAGCGTAAGCAGAGAACTAGTCATTCAAGGGTTCTCAAAGGAGTTCCAAGCTTCTTAAGTTAATACATGTAGATATCTATGGACAACTCCCTACTCCCAGTGGTGGCTATGGGCCGGTTTGGGCATAGAATTGGGCCCAAACCAGCCTCAAATTGTGAGGCCCACTATTCCAGGCCGGTTCCACTCGCCACAAGAATCGGGTCCCCTACCCCAAGAAATCGCCCCACCTTTCCCAAAGAAACCAGCCCCCAACTACGATTTGATATGCTATGACCCTAATACACTTATTTGGTCTGAAAAGGCTACTATTAGCCTGGCACCTACAACCTCCCTCCCTCGACATATTTTCTCGGTTATAAAGAAGACTATGAATTTAAAAGGGTTTCATGGCATGGTTTTTTGTGAGTAAAGATTGTTGCACTAGGACTAGCTCAAGCTACGTAGAGGAAAAGAATAGAAGAAGCATCAAACTCCTTCATGCGTGCTCCACTTAGCTTTACGGTAAAAAGATGGCTAAGAGTTGTCCACTTGGATGTGAAAGACGTTGAATTCAATTCTTAGTTGTGAAAATCAAATCCAGCAACAACTCCCTCTCCATAGTCCTAATTTTATTCATATTAATTACCATCGTCATTTTGAGCTTAGTTTGAATCTAAAACAACAAATGGTGGAATGAATAAAATGCAACCTTGAATAGTATGGAACCATCCATATCAAATGATAAAAATTGGAGGCAAGAATCTTCAAGTAAGGTCTTGGACAAAATTGAGTTTTTAGAGAAAGTATCAGAAAAAGAAACTATAGCTTAACAAGGAAAGTGACAACCGAGAATCGAGATTTATTCTCAGGAGGACATTCCTTAAATTTATATATTGTATACTCTTGTAATTATATATATTTTATAGAATCTCTTGTAACAGGACATGGAAGAAAAATACAATTCATATTCTTCTATATCTCTGTCCTTATGTACTAAGTTTTCACATGGTATCAGAGCCTATCAAGGGCACGAAGATCTCTTCCCTCTCAATCACAGCCATGGACACCACCAAAAACATATATGTTTCCCTCTTCCCTCAATGTGGCAAACTTTGTTACATTGAAATTAACTGATAGCAATTAATTGTTGTGGGAAATTCAAGTGATATCTTTCATCGAGAGCCAAGATTTAATGGGTTTTGTTACCGGAGAAATTGCAGCTCCCTCAACAACCATCTTTGAAGATGGACAAGAGATTACAAATCCTGAGCTTGTGTCATGGATGCACACCGATAGGTTAGTCAAATCATGGATCATAGGAACTCTATTCAAAGATGTGCTTGGCCTTGTAGTAGGCCTCAAAACGACATATTAGGTATGGAAAGTTTAATTGACCATTATACTCAAAGTCCAGTTGCATGAAAGTTTGATCTGCTCGCACAATTACAACACATTGAAAAAGGAAACAAGTCTCTGGCAACATATCTTTGAGAATTCAGAGGTATATGTGATCAATTAAATGCTATAGGGCAAACCCTTTCAGATAGTACTAAAATTTTCAGGTTACTCGAGGGACTCAATGATCAATATGAGTCTTTCAAGGCTTCTATGCGGAGGTCGCCAATTCATATGCTAAAGTTGTTCCCCAACTGCAAAGTTACGAACTTCGCAATAAAAAGTTATGCATCAATAGTGTTTCTGTCACAATACTGTGGCGGAGGTCATGGTGGTCACCGAGGAGAGAGCAGTCGTGGTCATGGACACAACTTTAGTTCAATGGGACAAGGTTTCCCTCAAACAAATAATGGAGGTAAAGGACCCACAAATTCATCTAAACAACTTAATCGGCAAGGATTCCGGCGAGTCTAGTACAGTTTGTCAAATATGCAAGTGATGTGGACATGATGCTCTCAGGTGCTGGCATCGTTTTGACAACAACTATCAACACGACTATCTTCCTTAGGCCTTGAATGCAATGCATATATCAAATCAAAATGATGATGAATGGCACCCTAACATTGGTGCAACGGCCCATATTACCAATGACAAAGGTAAACTTTCACATTCATATCCCTATAAGGGTTCTGATTCGATGATAGTAGGTAATGGTGCATCTCTTCCTATAAGTCATATTGGATCTGGCTCTATTGGCCATGCTAAAAGTCTTGCATTGAATAATGTTATGGTGGTCCCAAAATAAAAAAGAACTTGCTCTTTGTGTCTCAATTGACAAAAGATAACTCTTATTTTTTCGAATTTAATTGTTCTGATTTCTCTATTAAGGATTCGAGGACATGACAGGTGCTAATGAAGGGGCCTAGTAATCAAGGTCTCTATTCATTACAACATTAGGAACTGGTTGCTTTCTTCTCCAACGAACAGAGATCAGTGGATAAAAAGGTCGGGCATCAGAGGTTAGGCCATCCAAATGAGCATGTCCTACATTTCTTGAGCAAAAATAATTAATTATTTTAAATAAATCAGTTGATTTTATGTGCTCAAGTCGTCAAATGAGCAAAAGTTGGAAATTGCCATTTAAATTATTAGAGACTCGAAGTTCAAATATTTTAAATAAGGTACATTGTGATTTATGGGGACTGGCACCTATCTTGTCAATGCAAAATTTCCAATTACTATGTTATTTTCATGGACGATCACTCGAGATTTTCTTGGCTATATCCCCTCAAAAAAAAAATCTGACTCTGGAATTTTCTTAGCTTTCCAAAAATTTGTTAAAAATTACTTTGATAAGAAGATTAAAATTTGTCAATCTGACAGGGTGGAGAGTTTTCAAGCCAAAAGTTAAAGGATCATCTTGTAAAACGTGGAATTCATAATCAATTATCTTGTCCTAATACCCCAGAACAAAACAGTGTTGCGGCATATTATTGAACTCGGACTTGCATATGTTTTTGAGGCATCAATTGCATTACGGTACTAGGTCGAAGCATTCTCCACCGCAAATTTTTTGATCAATCGGCTTCCTTCCACTGTATTAGAAATGAAAAGTCCATTCTCACTATTATATGGAAAAGATCCTAACTATAGCACTTTTCGAGTTTTTGAATCTCGAATGCTTTCCTTATCTTCAAAATTATATGAAAAATAAATTTGATTGAAGATCCTTGCCATGCATTTTTCTCGGATACGGTGACAGACACAAGGGATATAGATGCCTTGATCAACCCACGGGTCGGGTTTACATTTCACTGCATGTTGTTTTTTATTGAATCAAACTTTCCCATTGGTGCGGAAAAGAAAAATGAAATAAATAAAACGGACGGGATTCACACAGATCAGCAAAGAGAAATGGCTCGTCTTTTTGCATGGGACGATTATTTTTTGGATGCGGATCAAGCCACATCTTCCATTGACGTTGCTGACACCGTCCGGCCGAACTCTACCCGAGACGACAAAGAATCTTCTCCTTCTCGGCAGCCCACAGCTGCCAGCTCCACCTGGCCCAGAGATGAGACGGGCTCCTCTGCTCTTCAATAGCCCAGATCAATTGCTGGCCCACCTGTAGCTGCCTGCTCAGCCCGGCCTCAAGAACTGACGGGCTCCCCTGCTCTTCAGCAGCCAAGCCTGACGGGCTCCCTCGCTTTTCAGCAAACCCAGGCCCCTTTCCAGTCCACCTGGAGCTGTCAGCCCTGCGAGGCCCAGATACTCTGCCGCTCAGCAGCCCGAGCAAAGTAATTTTCAAAATCCGGTGCACAATAACGTGACCAAACCTTCCTCCTCTCATCCCATGGCGACTCGATCGAAATCGGGGGATTCCGAAGCCCAATCCAAGGTATGCCAATCTATCAATCTCTTCACTACCCTAACCCAAAAATATTACGATGGCACTAAGTCATCCAGGATGGAAAGCTGCTATGGAAGATGAGATGCGGGTTCTTACCACAATAATACGTGGACTCTTATAACCCGTAATGATAAAAGGAACGTTGTCGGATGCAAATGGTCTTCCGCACCAAGCTTAAGGCTAATGGCTCTCTAGATCATCATAAAGCAAGATTAGTCGCTAAAAGTTTTCATAAGAAAGAAGGGGTAGATTTCCTTGAAACTTTCAGTTCAATTATTAAAACTAGCACGATTCGTATTGTACTTGCTATTGTAACAGTTTGAGGTTGGCCAACATGTCAACTTGATGTGGGGAATGCCTTTTTGCATGGAGATCTCTCAATACCAGTTTACATGGAGCAACGCCGAGTTTTCAGGACTCTACTTGGCCTAACCATGTACGAGTCCTTCGTCAAGCATTATACGGTCTTAAACAGGCTCCACAAGCATGGTTCAACAAATTCAATGACTTTCTTCTTGATTATGATTTTTTCTGTAGTATTGCTGATCCTTCCTTATTCGATATCTGTCCTTGTGTAGCGAGTTTTCACGAATAGTAAGGGACACATATTTGATTTTCCTTGGTAAAATCGTCTAATTTTTCGAGAAAGGAAACTTTATGCAATAAATTGCCTTTCATCTGAGGGTTCCTAATTCACATTTTATTAATGAACTCTTCTTACTTTTTATAGACCAACTTTAGCTGAATCCAAATTAATAAGAACCGATTCAACTTCTTAATAAGAGATGTACTCAATGAAGAAAACTGGCTGTGTAAACCTCCTCACATGGGCCAATTGAACATCCAAAACCCATCATTTAATATTAGTACCTATAATTTCTTAATTAACTGAAACCTTTTTTATAATGTAGGGATTAAATATTGCCTGTCTGTCTAATTATTTTATCTATAAATTTATTTATATTTGTTTATTTGTTTTGTATTGCCCCCCTCACATGGGCCAATTTGTACATATAGACCCATCCTCTTTATCACAAAATAGCCGACCTTTCATATTGAAAATTTCTCCTATAGGCAATAGTTATCAATGGCACAGAACAGTTAACGTGTGAGTCCACACCACAGTAAGAATTAGTGTGAAATTTGTAGTTAAATTTAAGGTTAGAATGACGATAAATTTATTTTTTTTTTGCTAGAAAGGATTCAGTTGCTCATAAATTCTTTGACACTTTTATATGGTACAGAGCAGTTAACGTGTGAGCTCCCATCTTGATAGGCCTGAGTGTTGCACTTGTGATCGTTAATCTTGAATACAGAAGAGAACTTCACCTCGGAGTCAGTTTCTCTATTCTAAACGAAGAGGAAATGTTTAGATCAGATCAATTATCAAGAAAACATCAAAAACCTTTCTTAGTGCCAAAGATGCCTAAGGTGTTAGTAAGGAGGTATTAACAAATATCAGAAATCTCACTCATAATAATTAAATTCATAATTATCCATTTATTTAGATTATAGTCAGTGCAACTGCTGAAGCTAACCAAAAATTGATTAGTTGTTGTTACATGTTGAGATTGCGATGAAAGGATGAGGGCTAACTAGCCTTTTTTTGTTTTATGTGCACCATTTGATATTTAAAATTTAATGTACTCTGACTAATTAATATTTAAACAGGCTAACCTGCTAGGGAATAAATCCATTTTTAATTATGAATAATTTTATCCATTTATAGCATATTAACTTGCAATTCTTTTTTTCATAAACTTGCAAGGTAGTTTAAAATCGGTAAGTCATTTGACAAGAGAGGGTAGTGTGGGCTGTGATGGTGTCACAGCCATTCACATTTATTTGCTATGAACTGTCAAATTTGACACGACAGTAATCATAGTGATTCTACCATTCATGCATTAATTTCGGTTGCATGTTTTTACTTATATTTGGTAAATTGCCTTCTAATTTTGATAAGGATGACTGAACCAACCGCCTCATACTGTCAACTATAAGCGTCACGCTACCTTGATCTTCTTATTAATGGTTATCTTCGGTTTTTTTGAATAAAAAAGAATTGATAGTGACAATTTAATCATCTGCTATATAATATTCAGAGTTTTATGTTCATCTATTAATATATCAGACAAATTGAATTATTAGTACTGTTTAACATGAGAGAATAAGGTACAGAGTATCGTGCATATATAAAAACCAGTTCTCATCTATGGTTCTCTTACCATGAGAGACAAGGAAAGTAATAGCTAGACAAGTCTAGGGAGCAACCATAGTGAGAAAGTCTCGTGTGCAACTATTGCACGATTGAATTGGTGCTTCTACTGATAGGTAATTAGTACCAGTACTTTACAGGATTATAAAAGACGAGTGACGGTCTCGATAGAGCAGATTTTTGTAGTATCACAACATGGCCATAACTTTCCATGTGAAGAATCACCACATCAACAACTTCACATAGTACAACCGTTTCAGCTAAGACTTTCTCGCCAAGAGCAGTGCACCCTAAGGATCCATCCAAAATCTAAGTAAATATCTAGGGCGTGTTAATTATTCAATCTTTGCAATAATGCCACGAAAATGATAAGGAAATCAACCCTAAAAGAAACCTAAAAAATTCACATTAAAATAATAGAAAAACCTAGATAGAATAATTGGTCGGGCGTTATATATATGTAAAAAAAGTCAAAGACAACGAATAAATCTAACACAAAATTGAGTATCCATTGTCTACGTAAACTGTACATGTATGCGTTCTTCTATTGGAATGCTCCCATCTGAACCCCTTGACATTCGAAGAATTACACTATCTTGCCATCCATGGATCTATTAACTTAATTCTAGTGACTGGTTCAGTCTTATAGCACATTGGCGGTTGCCCTTTCGATTGTTAGTTGGTTGTGGCCGGTCTCGATGTTCGGTTAGCTGGATGGTAAGCCACCGAACAATGACGAGATATTTTTATAAGTGTTATTTGATTCTCGTATGTTGTAAATTACTAATTAGACATTGTGATTTAAATTAATCGACCATTAGAAGAATAACCGACATATTTAACACTGTATTTCCCATGTTTACGGTCGATTTTGTCACCTAGGGTTCGATTTGATGGGTTGTGCATATAGTAGGGTAGGGCACACACTCTCAAGTCTCAAGGAAGAACAAATTTCCTTAAGAACGTATCACAAAATTATTCATGTGAATCGCCTAAGCGGCGAATGAATGCTGGCGTTGAGCCCACCCTAGAGGTGGATTAGGATTAGTCGGCATGTGCATTAGAGATTTGATATTCAATATTGTTCAGAGTATATCTTATATTGAAAAAATAAAAATAAAAATAAAAATAAAATTATTGAATATGATAATTTTGAACACTATCACTGATTAGTTCAAACTTTTTAAATTGATATGAACCAATTTTTTTTATAGTCTAATAAATTTAACAATGTCAGAACAGGTTATGTATGAACTTATACCTACCGGCCTCAAGTGTGGAACCTACCATCTCTATGGCCATATTACGTTATTTTTTGAGCTTATATATGATTAGATTTGGGTATAGAACTCGTAGTCAGTATGCCCGAGTTATCGTTTAGGTTTAAAATCTCATCAGCCTCAATGTTAAATCCGTGGATAGTATGTGTAGGTTATCTTGCGGGCTTAATATCTCAGTATAACCAAGTATGGAACTCGTCGTCACTTTGCCCATGTTATAGAATGAGCTTATTTCTGACTAAATTTGATCATGGAACTCATGACTAGCATGCCCAAGTCATCGTTTAGGATTTTATTTTGTTAAACTTGAGATTAGTATGCCAAAGTTGTCATATGGGTTTATATCTCGTTAGGTTCAAGTGTGGAGCTCATGGTCAGTATGCTAAATAACTCATGATTAGTTATTCCCTCTATCGAACAAGAAGAAAAAATTACCTGGCTTGTGATCAATTGTTGAGCCTTATCACATAAGACCGACATTGATAATATAATTCCATATCCTCAAATCTAACTTTTCTACCACCATTGATCAATCATTCAAAACTATCAGATATCAGAATTAGACCTTATATATATTTATATATATATTCTCGAAATCTCCTCTTCACATAATCAGTATGGGGTCATAAGGTGTGCAACAAGTTGGCTATTAATTTGCTTCATAATTGGATGTTGATCGATAGGTTTTAGCATAGCTCAGCTTCAACATGGCTGTAAATCAGCAGTTCTTTTTTTTCTTTTTTTATTATTTCAAAGGTTAATTACACACACACACATATATTGGGCATGTGTTTGGCTTAATAGACTTGGAGTGTAGGTAGGTGCTTCCCATGGGGCGTTTGCTTTGCTTGCAGCGTCATAGGATGTCTTGAGAAGAGAGAAAGGAACATAGAGGACACCTCCTTTTCGGCCAGCAAAAGTTAGAATTAAAATATACGTATGCTTTGTCAGAAAGACTGAAATATTTGTAATTTAACCATTTAAAAAATAAAATAAAATAAGATCTCCACTTTGTTGTCGTCCAAAACCCTTTATTTGCAATAAACACATTAAAAATCAAACATGCAGGCTCTAAAACAATTAATATTATGACATGTCGCTGAGTGAGATCTTGAGTTCAGTTTTCACTTATAGAACTTCAGCAACCCTTTATTCTTTGACAGAATGGGAGGGGGCAAACTTTTAACACAACAAGGTGAAATCTTGAAATATCGAGTTCGGACATTTCTCTCATCCTGTCAACTTTATACAGTAGTTTCTACTCTTAATGCATTTACGACAATCATGGAGAATACAGGTCGTCAGTTAACCCCGACACGGAGAGAAGACTAGTGTATGAATATACATATGAACCTTTTTCGATGATAAAAGAGACCGGTAAGCTTAATATATATAAGAATAGAACATAAAGATAAATGAGGGGCATATAACTTTTACGGTAATAATCGGATTCAGAATCTCTACATTGTGAGTCACGATTTTGTACCACTGTACTAAAATCACATTCTCACATGCACATGTACTTTTTGATTGAGAGTTAGCATAGGAATTGTAGAGTTATTAATAAGGAGAGTTGGGACACTTTACACTTCAGAGATGGGCTGGGAGTCGGCGTAAGCAATCACATGGGGTGGTGGAGGGGAGAGATGAGTTAAACAAAAGAAATAAGACAGGAGACCTTAGTACCTGACATGTCCATATCATGTGTTCCCTCAACAATTCAAAGTAGACCTAAGCATGTCCCCTTCCTGCCTCATCCACCACACCCTACCCCCTTCCCCATACATCCATTAAAACCCTAAATTTCAACTTTGTCTCGACATTTCAGCCACTTCTGCATTCCCAATCCATATGTATTGTCACCTCATATACCGGCCGCCCATCCACTTCCTTCACACTCATCCCTCCTCAAGAGAGCTTGGATTGCTTTCGCTAACGGGACAGTTACCTTCATTGTTGGATGATGGATTTGGCTTCTGTTGAATAGAAGTTCTATCTTATAGCAGAGTTACTAAGTCATATTAGTTTGAAAAAATATCTATCTCCTAATGAACTGTGACTCGAACCAAATATGGAACTATTGAACCGGTTTGGTCAGAGAAGGTAAAAGCTTTCCCCCTCTTGAATGTCTATAAAGGAAATGTGGGTAAAGAAAAGGTGTAAAGGAGGTTCAAGTGCTAACGTCAATAAGACAATGGTCAGATTCACCTAGGATCGATGTGTAGAATATGACATCCATTAGATTTAACTCTTTATATATATATATATATATATATGATTGTGTTATATTCATTAGAAACCGTATTGTACATAAGTAACGATCGGGAAGATCACGCAAGTTCGAGTCCAATCGGATTTAACTCGGGCTATACTTCAGAGTTACAAAGGATAGGTTGGTAAGCTTGGTGGATTAAACTCGTAGAAACTCGGGTTAGTGAAGCCTATTGTATTAAGGGCAATTAGACACAATGTACCCAAACTCTATCTTATATAAGATCGATTCCAAAATTTTGAATCAGAATCCTACGCTGTCGAATTTTGAAATCGGATCATACTTGAGAAATCTATAACATACCACAGGTGTCGAGTACCTTATTGAATCTTGTTTAATATATTTTATTTTATCTCTATAATCCTAATTATTTTGATTTTTTATTATTTTTAATAATTATAAAATAACTGCATTCGAATAATTTTTATGATTATTAATATTTTGTATAATTAATTTATCATCATCAAATATACTATAATTGTTAGTATGTTTGAAGTATATTTAGTTATAACTTTTTTTAGGTAGAAAGGTGGATATATATATGTGTGTATATATATATATAATTATAACTTACTACGTTTACTAAATTATAATAATATTTTAGACATATAAATTCATCAAATAAGCATAACTATAATGACAAATGAAAGTTCATTGAATTAAGAATATAATAGTTCAAATGGTTCAAAAAGTGGAGTTCAAACAAAATTGTGAACGATTAAAATTGACCATATGAATAAGATTTTGTGATAGGATTTAGTTCTAGGTAACCTGTGTGTTGGAGCCGAAACCTACCAGTTATTTAATTTTTTACCTGAAAACTACCCGAATTTTATTGAAATTAACCCGAAATCTACTTAAGATGAAACAAATATTCATCAAATCGAGAGAGAGAAATAAAGGTTTAGGGAGACATTGGGTTTCGAAGTATTATTATACCACGAGTAATATTAAGATCATGATTAAAAAAATTTAAAATATGGCTAAATTTTTTCTGGGATTATCAGACTAATTGTCATAATATTAAGTTTAGTAAGTACTGGATTACGATCAGATAAAAAAAAGTACTAGATACTGATCCGTACTACGAACGGAAAGAAAATGAAAATAAATAACGGTCAAATGCTGGATGAACTTATATAGTTAGATTATTTATTTATAACGAATTACAATTTAGTTCATTTGAAATTCATTATTTGTAATTTGTTAATTTAAAATAGTATGTTTTAGTGTAATATGTCAATCTTATCTTTTTAAATTTATAAATTCAAATCTTTTATTAAAAACTATGACAGGTTTTTTTTTTACTAAAATCATAGATATAAGAGAACTTAGACAGTTAATGAAAAAGTTTTACTATTAAGATCGTAAATATAAAGTGAGAAAAATAACTGAAATTATTATTTTACCCTTATTTATAAGATAAATGCATGTCATAGATTATAAAATGTAAATTAGATTTAATTCATATAAAATCATATTAACATAAATTATTATATAAAATTCCATATCATGATGTACGCCTAAAAAATTCAAGATTATGTGTGTGTGTGTATATATATATTATATGCAAATGTTTGGGAGTTTTACGTTTTTTTCAATTTCTCATAGTGTCCATTAACATATAAAATTTAACTTTTACTGTCATTATATTAAGAAAAAACAATGGTGTAATGGTAATTAACTGTCGACTCTTTTCTTCTATAACTGTCTCTTTGTTTACACAATTTTTCCTCTAACTACCTCTTCATCAACTCTATTATATATAAAACCACACCATTTTAATAAAATTTATTACTTAATTTCAAATTTAATTACTTAAAAATCACATATTTTAAACATGAATGATTAAAAAAAACTTTAGATACATATTCACGTGATAAATTTGATTAAATAATAAAATATGTGTATATAGTACAGGTCAGAGTATGGTACTACATTTTTGCAAATTCCTTTGGTTTAAAGGTAAGACAATAATTTTAGATACCTAAACTATCATCGTGATCACTTTCATCTCAATGCACGTAGTCTCCGCTCTCACTCCCAACTACAATTTCATAACTACTGTATCAACAAAAAAATTCGTTTTAACTGTCCAAAATCTTCTTTTTTGTCCGAACTACTGGTATTCAAGTACCCAACAGGTTCTAACTAATCCAATTTGAGTCGGAAGGGTCCACTAAAGGATAAAGTTCTCCCAAAATAATTTCTCTCCATACAAAGGACTCGAACACGAGACTTTATTTAAGGAAAAAATGCATCATGCTACTTCAATCAATTTATTTTAGTGCTGCCCGAAATCTTCTCTTTCACTCCATAACTGCACATTAAAAAATTAATTTTTCAAATCTTATCATATCAAAGGTTTACAGTCAAGCGGACAAACTGTTGGAGAAAACAACCAAATGATCCATCAAAACGAGAAAACAACTAACGGATTGGGGGGATATGTCCCACCTCTCTAATTGGACTCTTCCCTGAGGCTATTATTTGATTTGACCGGCTGGAACAGCCTTACCGTGTCACCCCCAATGTCGTATGACGTTCGATTCAAATGAGGAGAGATGGGGCAGCCAAAAGGTCAAAAAAAAAAAAACATAAAGGTAAAAATGAAATATTAAAGGTAAATTATTAGATTATCATGGGACTCCTTTTGTAAATAATTATTATCTTTTTTTCACTTTCGGAGTTACCCCTCCTCTATTTTTACTTCTTATCCAAACAGCTGCAAAGGGCACGAGGAAAGCACCGTGGAGGCAAATAATTTGCACCATTTATCGGTACGGATTCATCGAGTTGATTTGACACTGGTTTTTACTAAATGAATATTAAATTTAAATATTCTAAACAAAGGAAAATTGCATTATCTAATTTTTAAAATTAGAAAAGGCACATTTTCCTCATTGAAGGGGAAAATGAGAAGACGCCTTATTTGTCAGGCAAATGGAGAAACTGCTGTAATGATATATATATCGTTATAGTATTTGCATAATATTATAAATTAATAAAATTTATTTCTTTTTAAAAATTCTTTAAGAGTTTTTAAAAAAAGAAATATATAAATATTATTAGCTCGTAAATATTTTCACCCGTCATCCATGCAGAATGCTTTCTAGCAATTGGGGGGGCCGACGGAAGACGTAACGCACATCAATTGGCTCAAAAGACAAAATTTTCCAATCTTGAATAGTGTAAATAAAACACCGTTTTCAAATCATTTGATGGAAGCTTCAATATCTGTCGCTCGACGGATCATCAATTCGACCAAAATAATATGTAAAATAGTGCTTGGTAATCCAATTATTGTATCGTCAAATCGTGATTTTCAAGTACAACTTGCTCGCGATCTTAATCGTTGGCCTATTTACGAATTCTAGCTTTATCTATGGTAGATGGTAATATCCCTTCGACACAGTCTGTGCTTGCATAAATCATCCATCTAGAGTGCTCTCGCAGACTTGTCCCGCAAGAGACCAATTATTAGTGAAATTTTTGTCAATTTTTCTGAGAGAAATTGAAAAAAAAATTAGTTTTCAAAAATTATTGTTCTAGCTTCTGAGTGCAGTATTAGTTTGTCTGATATGTCCACTGTTAAAAACAAAAGACTAAATATTATATAATAAAAGTGATCAAATCGCCACTACTGTTAATTTTCTTTTAAATGTAAAAAAGATTTTTCCATGATTAAGTAGACAATCATTTCTGGGAATTTATTTTTACTGCCGACTTCCACTTTTTATCGGCCTTTAGAAAGTGACATTTCACCGAAGCGGACCCAAAACCCATCGGTCCGATCGGGCCCACGACGATTAAGCTCCCAATAGGAACCCACCTGTCGGGAAATTTTTTTTAAAAAATTATCTTACCTCCTAGAGATATGATATACTAAAAAAGAGCTAATTAAACCGCTTTAATTAGTAATAATTATGATAATTTTTAAGTAATTAATATTAATTTATTTATTATGTATCTTATTTTAATTTATGCCAGCCTAGGAATTTCTTCACCGCGTGAGCTTGGTACATGTTTTTCTCTCTCTACCTACGGGGCAAACCCGTCTAAGAGAAATGGGTGTGGCGGAAAGTGAAACGGAGAGTCCGGTGAGATGTTATTAATAAGAATCGAATTAAATTACTCTAGATTTTAGATTAATGATGACTCAATTGTCTGAAATGTCATCCATATCCAGCTTTTTTAAGGGGCATCTGATTGGCCGTAAATTTGAAAGTTCCATTAAAAATTGGATTTTACACCCGTACATTATAATAGCATTCAATAACAGACTTGATGGTGTAATTGATAAATTTTTTTAATTTAAAAAATATAAAACTTTTGGATTAGAGTCGAACTTTTCAACTTACTCTATAATTATTTTATTAAGAAAAAATTTTACAATTATTTTTTTACACTTACCTAACTTCATAACCAAATATATATATATATATATATTTATCTAAGAGATATTTGGATTGGTTGAATGAAGGAGAGCAAGGGCAGGGAAATGAGGAAACGGAGGAGAAATATTTATATTGATTGAATTTATTATAATAAGTGAAATGAAAGGAAAAATTAACATCGCATACATATGACTTATTAATTAATAATTAAAAATACCATTTTCTTCTTATCAAGCTTGACTGCGACTTTTTTCTTGTGCTCACTTCTCGAAGTATATGTTGTACTTGAATTGATAATCAAATATCGACTTGAAATGAGTTAATAGAGCATTCGCGCGTACAAGTTAATTTCATACAATTAATAAAGAAATATTCAATTTGACATAAAATCTCAAAGAACATAGGTCTAAAGTTGTAGTAAAATATTACACTCAATCCATGGGTGTAGAAGGATCAAAGACAATTTGCATGACAAATTCTTTTCTCATCTGCATCGGACAACCAAGTATTGCCCTCAACTCATCAAGATGCTTTTCAACATGCATGATTCAATAAACATGAGGAAACAATTATAAGATGTAATTCAGTTATATAATCAAAAGAGAGAATACTCTATAAGATTATAAAATAAAGTGGTCGTACCTAGGATTGATGCGGAAGATGTTCACTAGGAGTTGATAGTATAGAGACGACGACTCATTTCTAATTTACATGAAAGAAAGTAAAATCAGGGTTTTATGTTGGTTTCTTAAAAGGGTAATTTGGTAATTTTTTTAAACAAATTTTTATTATTTATTTTACCCCTATTCAGCCATAAATCGAGATGAAAACAATGGGCTATAGAGGAGAATTGGAATTAGTAATTCTCATCTATTTCCCTCCCCTTCCATTAAATAGAAATACCCATGTTGGGGATCGCGATCACTCAATCTGATACCATTTGTCGGGTCTCAGGGTGTCCCAAACGAGATGAAGAAATAATAAATTCAGAACTTGACACTGGATATACTTGGAAAAATCCTCAACTCTGAGGGAAACAACCACGGACAAAATAGGAGATTTCACTAGATCAAATCAGGAAATTATAGTCTTCCGGGATACCACCAATTCTAAGCCCCATTACAAACTCTACTCAGAAAAGAGTTACAACCCGATCTCTCAAGTTTTCATGCCCTCGTGCTCCCAAGAAATTTATCAGAAATATCTCTCACCAGACTCTCTCATCCAGGCCCCAAGGCCCCTGGTGTTTCACAGTACTGAGGCACACCTTCACAACTTGTACAAGACCTTATTTATAGTATGAGACGTTATTTATAGTATAAAATCATATCTTATTTTGATATCTTAGAAAATAATATATATATTTTTTCTAAATCAATAAATTATGAGCTCCAAGACATCATGTTCAAATGAAAAAATAATATCCACAAAATCTCTCAAATATCTACTAAGATTCTGTTCAGGATATTCTGCGTTTCCAACTGTGTTGCCAACCGTTGATCGTTATTCGCACATATCTTGTATCTTGAATTTGATCTCCAACCTGTTACTCAGATCTTCGAGTCTTCGAGTTTCCTGACGTTCTATTCACCCGAGTACATGATTTCCCTTACCAACCCCACGTAGGGAAAATTTTTCCTCTCCATTCTCCCTCCCCTTCGTTCACGTTCTATTCACCCCATCCAACCATGTGGTAAAAGTAAATAAAAAAATTTTGTTGGATAAATTACATGAAAACACCAATTTCTTTAAATATAAGTTTTTTAAAAAAAAATTTATTTTATATTATAATAGTGCATATATTGTCTAATGTTATTAATACTTTCATTTTCATGCTTGACCAGAATTTAATGACCGCTGATCAGGATCCACAAATGCATATGTAGCACAGTCGATCATATGATATTTCAGGAAAAAGTTTACAAATTTGAAACATTTTAAAATGGATGAAAAGACTAAAGTAGATTAATTGAAATTGTACTATGCATCTTCTGCTTGACAGAGGCAGCGGATCATCATTTTCATAGAAAGAAATCATAGTCTGCTCTCAAGCTCTGTGAAAACTAATCAATGAGAAAAATTCTAGGATTGATAGACACGTTTTTCTTTTCCCATGGGAGGAGACACAGCTTGCGTTTTTTTGTGAGGAAAGTCAACAACTGTTAAATCCACCTCTGTAGACAAACAGATGGAAGACATTAACAATCTTCGAAGGTGGGATATTTCTGAGACGATATTAAAAAAAAATGAATTATTATGTTGAAAATCAAACTATGATTAAAATTGACAATTTTTTAATTGAAGTTTTTATATGTGAATTTGCCACTATAATTTCAACAAATTTTTGCAGGGTAAAAAGGAATACAACAATTGTCGCGACCCCTTACTATTCTAAAATTGACATAACTTGCATAACACAAATAAAAATTTAGAATAATTTAAGAAAAATTGTAAAAAAGGATTTCAACATGAGGTTTGTGAATTTTAAACCATTAGATCATTACTTTAATTGGATAAATTTTTAGATGATCATTCTTCATAGTGTAGAATGAGAAAATATAAATTAGATTGTGACAAATAAATAAATTAGTCTTAATCACTAGAGTAATTATCTTGATTATTACTAATTATAGTAATTTAATTGATTATTGCTTACGATAAGTTAAGATCATCTTCAATTTTTTTTTCTCTTGTTGGTTATAAATTATTATTTAAATCTTTTTTTGGTGATTTAATAGCAGTCGAATTAAACGCCCCCGAGTTCGCCTTTGCTAATTCAAGCCTTTTGACAGGCGATCTGAGCCGCTCATCCTTGTCAGACAGGGAGATCCCGTCCGTAGAAAAAATCTCTCTCGGTATTTTCGAAACCCCGAAAAGCCTCAATCTCATGTCGTCAGAATTTGGTCTCGAGAAACCCATCCGAACAGTGACCCCGCCCCCCCCCCTTCCTGCTTCCTGCATTTGCCGTAGTCAAGATGGGACCCCCTTAATTGAACCCATATATGCATATAAATCTACAAATATGTGTGTTTATATGTATTCCCATTTTTAGCAGTAAAAAAAAAAATATTATACACATGACGACGGTCCAGCCATCTGACTACAATATTTGAGATTTTATATTCAATTATAAACATATTAAAAGTGTTAAATATCGCGTATTTAACATTGATCATCTCTCTATTATGGCCATATTATTCGACATAAAGTCCCATCTATTATATATTTATCAATCCATATTATATGTAAAAATATCTCTCCTATTTAAGAATTATTTTTAATTCATTAAATTATGTATTAACATATAAAAATTTAATTTTAGTAATCATTAAATTAAGAAATATTAAGGATGCGAGTGTAAGTTTACTAACATAACTAACCACTCATTCTCCACATTTTTCCTCTCTTCTCTATCTTATTTCTTACATATTTTTCTTATACGTTTTTCATTATACACAAAATAACATAATTTTCCTAATTTATTATTTAAATTTCTTTAATTTACCAAAAATTACATATTTTTAAAAATTAATTATTTGATCTAAAAGATTAACTTGCAAGATTTATTATTTCTTACTGAATAGGCCGGTAGGTGATTATTCTTACGTTTGGTAGGAATGATTTTAATGGAATGGAATGAATTTTTACTTGTTGTTTTAGTTTTTTTATGTGATTTTGTTATTGAAAATTGATGTATAAACTCAATTTAATGAAGTTTTTTTTTCTTTACTAAAAATGATGGAATGAGCATTCTTTCAAAACATTTCATGAATGCTCACTCCACCGCTCTTATTAAATTTATGTCAAATTCAACATAAAAACTTATGAAAACTCTCAATACTGTTACATTTTACTTTATAAAACTCGTTCTTTTCCATTCCTTCGTACCAAACGTAACCTTAGGGATGTCAATGGGATTGGATGGACCAAATATTTGGATACCCAAACCAACCGGCACCCTTCACAAGTCGTGTCGAGGGCGGGTCGACTCAATTTAGAGAAAAATAATATTTATTATGTCAAATATGATATAAATTTATATATTTTTAATAGTATAGTTAGATAAATTTAAATAAATTAAAAACTTGTACAATTTTAATAAAAAATAACGATTTATATAATATAATATTATATAAGTTGGGCAACGAGAGACGAGTTAGAAGTTGTACCCAGACCTGCTACCCGTACATTGGTCAGAAGACAGGTCCAAACTGGGACGGAGCAAGTTCGAGTTTAAATCGCCATCCCTAATTGTTCTATTCAGTCGTTTATAGATTCATACTAAAGTTTTATAGGAATAATACATATAGTGCATATCACGAATAAGCACCTAGTAATTATAATTAGGATGTTTTCTCTGCATCATGAATAAGTTGAAAATCTGACGATGAGATGAATCTTTGTAATGCTCATTTGTCGTAAAAAAATCGACCTAACCCGACGTACACGATTTTCTTCTAGTGCTTTTATGTCCCAGGTAAGTTGAATCGGGTCGAAACCCTCGTACAGAATAGGAAATCGAACACTTGAATGTATTGAATGAACATGAAATTTTTAGAAATAATTCGATCCCAAAATTTAACATGGCTTGACTTTCGTTGTTCGCCTCCAATTGATTTCAAATTCCATGCTTAAATTTGAGTTATTCAAGCCCGTTTTGATCGGGGTAAATTCCGTATGATATGCATTTCGTAAAACAAGCACGTAAAATCTTTTGATCTTGAAATTTACGATTAATTTGTTTTTTTACTTATACTTACCAAAATCAGACAGCGAACCTGATGTACTTACCAAATATACAAAAATTTCATCTGAGGTTATGCTCAATAAAATTCTAGCATGCTTAAACCTTTCGTAATGTTCCTTAAATTTTCTGTTACTTGAATAAAATGCTCTAATCTTATTCTCTTTATTAAAAAGGAGGGTTGTAGCAGTGGAGAGACTCTTGTGTGTAATAAGTATATTATATATTGCTGCTTACGTGGTGTCACAAATCAATAAAATTTAGTCATTTTAAAATTTTTAAATAAACCTAAAAATAGAAAATATAACTTTAAAAATAAGCGGCATACCCGTTACATATAAAATTCTTGTTGTAGTGGCGGCCCAGTCATCCTCACTGCGTAATGTTTGGACTTTTATGTTCAACCGCGAATATATCAGATGAATTAAAGGACATGCTTTAATCTAAATTAATTAAAGAAAAAAAATGCGTCCCTTTTTTTCCTTTCAATAGTTTACTTGTGCGTTCGGGGCCAGCCCAGATGGTAAGTAATTGCTTCCCACATTATGGATTCGATCTATTGGAGGCACAAGCCCGTCAGAATTTATCATGACTTATCTGACACAAGTGGTTTGCGGGCTATTACTTGTACTTCTAGGAGAAGGCACTGCAACCACCATTAATCAGGTCTCAAAGTCGCTCGGATGTGTCAGTTATATAAAAATAAAATAAAAAAACAACAGTTTACTTGTGTTGGATTTCCGGGTCAAGCTTTCCTCGGAGAGGGGTATAATGTGAATGTGATGGAAGCCAAGGGGCTTTTTAGGAAACAAAGACAGTTCGACTTTTCCATCTGTGTCGTTCTTTTCCTGCTTACATCACTAGTATTTAGAATTTCCATTCGGTTCAAATCAAGTAAGTTTATTAAGAGATGAAACTCTTTTAATATAAAAATTTATCTATTTATTAAAGATCGAACTCGACACCGTTATTTAAGATGATCAAATATCGAACACTTTAAACTAATTTATATTTGTCCCGGCTATATCGTTGGTCTCTCACAGAAGAAAATGGCATTTATTCAATTTATTTGCATAATCTGAAAGAATAAATAAATAAATAAATCTTATTTAGGTATGATTGGGTTCGGATACCCCATATATTTTTATAGTACCTGAACCCTACCTTATGTAAGATCGATTATTAAATTTTGAATATAGACCCATCCTATCAAATCTTACAAACGGACGAGGACTTGTAAAATATCATAAGTTACAAGTATTATATTGAAATCTATTTACTATTTATTTTTTTATTCTTATAATATAAATTATTTTAATATTTTTAATATTTATTATTTTATATAATTTTGATCAGTATCAAATATTTATAAATTTAAATATATTTATATTATATTCAAGCACTACTTATTACTAATGTTAATTTTTATGTGAGCGGATTTCTTTATAATCAAAAAGTAAATTAAATAACCAATATTCGTCGGTGTTGTTTTTAGCGAAACAATTTAGTTTAATATTAAATTAGTTTGTAAAAATTATTAAATTTTAAGGTATCAGTATATTAAAAATTAAATTATATAAAAACAGAGAATGGAAAAAAAAAAAGAATGGCGAGTCAGTACGAGTGGCTAACTATGTCTACAGAGAAAAGCCACATAAAATACGATTAAGGAAAAATAAACAAAAGATGAGAAAAGAAAATTAAAAAAAAAAAACGAGAGAGAGAGAGAGAGAGAGAGAGAGAGAGGCACTTTACTACTTTTATGGGTTGCACGCATCCATAGCAGAAAACAGAAGGAAGAACAGTACTTGCTCAGATAGGCCAGGGAGGAGACGAGAGGAGAGAGAAAATCTTTTCTCAAAGGGTAAATCAAAACTCACCACAACCGAACGGGTAAAGGGAAGCATTTAGAAGAAGAGAAAATAGTGCTCCGAAGGAAAAAGGATGGGGCTTGTTGTTGTGGGTGGGATGTCAGTAAAGGCAGTGCTTGAATGCAGAGAGAGAAGCAACAGGTAAAGAGGCAGAAGCAGCAGCGGGAAGAAGAAAGGGAGCAAGAAGACGATGATTTTGGGGCTTGTTGCGTTTTTTGATTGCTGGGTTTCTTGCTGATCAGATCTGCATGCCGTCGGACGAGTCCGGTTCTTTTCTGGGGTTCAGACGGGGGAAGGAAGAGGGAAGGAAATCTTATTGTTAGCTCTGTCTGTGGAGCTGGTGAGATCGATTGGAGCTCATCGCCTGTCTGATTTTTTGTGTTGGGGTTTCAGCATTGTTACTGTAGATGAAGGCCACCCCCTTGCCCTTTGAGGAGTTTCAAGGGAAGGGGCTGCTATATTTCTCATCGCCATCATCTTCTTCTTCCTCGGTCACCACTACCTGTTCGAATTCGCAGCTCAATCACAGCCACAGCAACTTCAGCACTGCCGTGACCGCCGATACCAGTCCGCCCCCCTCCGGCAAAGGGAAGTTGTATGTGGGAAGCCCGAGTCCAAGCCCTCCAGCAGCTGCGTCCTCCTCCACACTGTCTTCTTCCCTCAACAGCGGCGACATAATAGGCGGTGGGAGATGTGGCGGTGGAATGGGAGCTGAGGAGGACTGGGAGGCTGTTTTGCCTGAGACCGCGGCGTCTCCTGGCCAGGAACAGTCCATCGTCCGCCTCATTATGGGCGATGTCGAGGACCCTTCCCTGGGCCTTAGCAAGATCCTCCACAGCTCCTCTGCTTCTCAGGACATGGAGTTCGGTGGTGTGGACGGCGGGTTCGGATTCATGGACCCTCAAGCTCTGACCTTTGATAGCCCCAATTTGGTGTTGGGAGGCCCCAACGGCTCCATCGACCCACTTTCTCTGCAGGATTTCACCAGGCAAGTGAGCCCCTTCCCACTATTCACAGATTCCGTCCACAGCACCGTCGTGCCCTTTCCTTTGCCGCCCGATGTGATTCATCAGCCCCACGGTGAGTCCCTGGATGAGAAGCCGCAGATTTTCAACCCGCAGTTGATAATCAACCAGAACCAAGTGCAAATCCCGCAGAACCCTTCAATGGTCGTGCCGCCTGGTTTCAACCTGATGCAGGACCATTTACTGTCTTCTTCGGGCACTCCTCCGCCGAAGAGGCTCAGTTCGGGTCCAGCGGGGTCTAACTTCGCAGGCCTGAGGGGGAACCTCTCGAACCCCGGTCAATCACATAATAATCACCCTCCTCATCCTCAGCATCACCAGTTTCAGCAGAGACCAGCAATGTTGATGAAGCAGCAGCAGAAGGTTGCAGGGGAGGAGTTAGCTAACCACCAGCTCCAGCAGGCAATCATGGAACACCTCTACAAGGCCGCAGAGCTGATCGAAACTGGTAACCCGGTACACGCGCAAGGGATATTGGCGCGGCTCAATCACCAGCTCTCTCCGGTTGGGAAACCCTTCTGTCGGGCTGCTTTCTACTGCAAGGAGGCCCTTCAATCTTTTCTCCACCATCACCACCCCCAGCTCCACCTACCCGGCCCTGTAAACCCTCCCCTGCCTCCACTGCCCTTCGGCCTTATCTACAAGATAGGAGCTTACAAGTCCTTCTGTGAGATCTCCCCAGTGGTGCAGTTCGCAAACTTCACTTGCAACCAGGCCTTCCTCGAAGCTCTCGAAGGGTTTAGTCGTGTGCACATACTGAGCTTTGAGGTTGGGTTCGGTGGCGAGTGGGCTTCCCTCATGCAGGAGCTTGTGCTGAGAAATGGAGGCCCCCCGAGCTTGCTCAGGATCACAGCGTTCGCATCCTCAGGGATCCACGACCAGCTGGAGCATGGCCTCACTGAGGAGACGCTGAAGCACTTTGCCCATGAGCTCAACATGGCCTTGGAGTTTGAGGTCATGAACATCGAGTCGTTAAACTCTGCCATCAACCTATCATCTGATGGTGGAGAGGCAATCGTTGTGAATCTCCCGATAGGCTCCTTCTTGGGCTACCCTTCATACCTTCCCATGGCCCTCCGGTTCATCAAGCAGCTCTCCCCAAAGGTTGTGGTCTCTCTTGATCGAGGCTGCGACCGGTCAGACACCCCATTTCCGAATCACATGATCCATGCTCTCCAGTGCTACTCCAGCTTGCTGGAATCCCTCGATGCTGTGAATGTGAACCTTGATGTAGTGCAGAAGATTGAAAGGTATCTAATTCAGCCGGGGATTGAGAGGATTGTGAATGGACGCCAACGATCGCCCGAGAAAATGATCATGTGGCGGTCCTTATTCCTGTCCTGTGGCTTCTCTCCCCTGAACTTCAGCAATTTCAATGAGTCCCAGGCTGAATGTCTTGTTCAAAGGAGCCTTGCCCGGGGTTTTCATGTTGAGAAGAGGCAGTCCTCGCTTGTTCTTTGCTGGCACAGGAAGGAGTTGGTATCGGCATCTGCATGGAGATGTTGAGGAGGTGCTGCTATCTCGATTTGAAAGGTCACTGCCTCATAAGTTAATTTTCCCCCATTTCCTTTTCTTTTATTGGGGTATTTACTTGGTAGTTGGTTCTGGTATGCTAATTGTCTATGTGGTTTAGGCTTAATTATGGGTTCGGATTATAAAAGAAAGCCCGACAAACATTGTCTCAGTTACTGAAGGTCTTAGTAATGTTCAGTCTCTTATGGGCATTACTTGTATGGTTATTATTATCATGTTCTGAATTTAAAACTTCATTAAATCGTTGTACACTTGGACCAGGATGTTCACACGAAGAGAAGCTGACTTTTGAATGCTGGAAATTTCATGATGCTTTTTATCGATGACTTGGTCGTTGGCTCTCATGGATCTTTGGATGGGTTTTTGCTGAGCTTGTTCTAATCTTTGGCATGTCTTTTGGAAAATTCTTTTGAATTGATGTGGTTGGAAATTCACATCTTATCACCCTTGTTCTGAGTGAATCAATCTTGCTGGCAGTTGTATAACAACTTATTTCTGGAACATGGGCATGCTTGTTTTGCTTGATCTTGAATATGTGCTAATAACTCTTCTCTGCTCCTCAATGCTGTGTCATTCTAGTTCAAATGTTAATGACATTTTCCATTCCCTAAACTGCATTTTATGCAAAATAATTCGTAGTGAACCTCATAGCACCTTACACTGTCGGATTGGGCGAGTTCTCATGATTGCTACACTGATATACTCTGATTAGTAACTCATGCATGTGGGCAGTGAGTATAAGTTTAAGGAGCCCAAGCGCTAGCCTTCTAAGAAATGGTCAAATTCACTTGACTCACTTTCTTCCTCTTCCTAAGGGTTCTTTGTTTCTTTTGCTTTTCTGTAAGTGTTTTTCATCTTTTTTTCCTAAGACTTTTAAGGAACCTACCAACAGCGAAGCAATCTCAACCTCCTTGTAAAAAGTAAGGATACAATTTCCAATCTGGGAAGCAAATCTTTTGGATAGGGTAACTTCAAATACTATTCTCTCAGAAGAAGGAAACTTTAGGATCTCTAGTTCATACATGAAAGACATATAAGTAAAGCTAGGAAACTTTCATATCTCACACATTTAGTTGCTACTGTGCAGGAGGTATTCCAATCTTATTATGCCATCTCTTCTGTAAGCTCCAAGAAGTTTTAGGTCCAACTTGTGATGTCATTAGACAACGACTTTTTGTCACCATTTGAACTTCATTGCTTCTTGGTGTCAAGGTTGAAAGTTTTTATATCTTTCCTGAGCTTTTTTCTGGGTTTATCTCACTTTACCAAGAGCAGACACATCGTAGTGTGTTATTGATATCTTGTTGACGGTGGGTTAGTGTCTACACCATTACCAATAGATGCTTGAAATTGCTATTATCTATCTGGTAGTATGTATTTGTACAGTGAATGAGTGTGTTCTATATGCCAAGCACTTGATTGTTGGGTCCACATTATGAATATTTGATTCTTTCTAGCGTGTTGCCGTAAAAACATACTTTTTTAAAATCAGTTTGCTACTTTAGCACTATAGGCCATCAATCCCCAGATACCGATCCCTATGAGACCTATTACATATTGTCAACTTACCAAGGTCTGCTCCCGGTTATGTTGCTCTAACTATGTAACTGGGCCTTCCTTTAACCTATTTTTACTTGAAATAATCGAACATGGAATTCAGAAATGCCCTGCAAACACATTTGCTTCTTCATCCAAATTTCAATATGAAGATTACTGATACGAGTTAGTGTGTGTTTCAGGCTTTGAAACTCTCTGCAAATTCTTTTCCGCTCTGCCGTATGAGCTCTTATTTTGACAGACCATGCAACAGAAGGAAAAAAAAAACCAAACCCATCTTATGACGCAAAAACAAGGAGAAGTGTCCGCGTTGGTAACAGTATTATAAGCGTGGCAAGCATTTTGAACTTTCTATGAAGTTCTAGAATAATCGACCGAGAACGTTCTAGAACCTTCAAACCAATCTATGAAACATGTAGGCCTATAGTGTAAAGATGACATGGACCCGTGCTGTGGAGAAAATCTTGTGTGTAAAGATGTCATGTGATGATATTCGATTAAAATTTTTTAATAAAATTTTAAAAATAAAAAATAACTCTAGAAATGGTTGAATTTAATTGGTCGATTTCAATATATTAACATTATTACGTGGCGATACTGTTACATACAATGTTTTCTCCATGCCTGGGGGTCTTGCTGTGGAATGAGATGGAGGGAGGAAATCTTAATTAACAGCTAGATAATTAGATTCTCATCAACCAAATGCATGTGTCCTACAAGTGTGTAATTTTTTCCATTATACAAAGAAAATACATAGGTTTAAAAGGAGTAAACGGAAAAATAGAATAAAAGGGCGTATGAAATTTCACTGGTGAGATTGAACTTAAGACTTTTATGTCATAGGACGAGAGCGGTATTAATTGCACCAAATCCCTTTTCCAAGAGAGTAATTAATTTATTCTAGTAAATGAAAAATTAAAAAATAAAAATAAAAAAAGAACAAAATTTTGATTTTTTGGAGTCTTATTAAAAATTCGGGTAGTTTTTGAAGGAGTGGGAAAACTAAACTGAGAATCTCGGCCACGACTTAAATTCTATTGGATCCGAGACTGATCTAAATTATATAAAAATAAAATACCTTATTTAAGAATTTATTTTGTTGTTGAATTTTTTTTTTTTTAAATCTTAAGGAGGGGAGCCGGACAGAAAGAGGAAGCGGCGGCGTTGCTGGCCGGCGAATTGGCCGCATGCCAACTCAACTTAAAAACGGAAGGGCATGCGGTAGGTTTGGCATGGCTGGGAGGACTAAACATAAATAAATAAATAAATAAATAAAATCTTGTCGTGGATGTTTGCTAAATTCTCTCTCCAAAACATAGTGCACAAAAATACAGAAATTTTCACCAATAATTATTAAGTTACATGGTTTCCCAGACATGTCTATCATGATCAGTGCATTAAAGAAATAAGCTTCAATCCTTCCTTAATTTGCAATTCTTTTTCAATTAGAAAAAAGATTTACTAGTCTATAAAAAAGATGGAATAAAATCAACGTGAGTTGATTCAAGTGGTTCGACACTCAGTCCTTTCAAGCAGACGGTCTCGGATTCGAGTCTCATGGGCCAACCCGTCACGAACTAGATTAGTCATACGACCTCTGGATACTGGTGACGCAGGAATAAAAAAATATGGAAAGGGGAGGATAAGAAAGAATATACGAGAGTGAGAATCGGGCGCAAAACTGTTTGATATCAGATCGAGAGCGATGTAACTATTTCAAATTCCCTTCTTACTTAAAACTTATTTTTTGAAAGCAACTTAACTATCATCATGATATTTATCCACAATAGAGCCCCTTGACTTATATATATTGTACATTGAATTTGATATGTGCAAATTGGTTTTTGGTATTTTTAAATGACAATCCCCTAATGAGGTCACATGGGTCTCGTTCCATTGGACCAGTTCCAGTTCTTCTTCTTTAGTAAACATGAAGGCTTGTCTTGTCCTTTCCTTTGTTAATTTATTAGTTTGCTTCGGACATAAACAAGCTAGCTTTTTTAATGATTGACTCCACGTCATGTGAAGCGTAGGAAGAGACAAGTTTGGCTCTCTTGCATGTGAACCTCATGGAGGATTTAGGGACACTCCAAGGGACACGCAAAACATTCTACACATATGCTGGTTTTTGGAACTTTTAATTATGTGATGTGACTAAGTTTTGAACCGTACCACTAAGGGCAGCAGTATAGTCGTTCATAACTAGCTCCTCCATGCAGTCGAATGAGATCAAGGTCCTGATTCGAATACCCCCTAAACGTAGTTGCTAGAATGGGACTCTTTGAGTCCGGGACTCAGCGGACACCCGGATCCTGGACTATGTTAACCATTTAGTGATTTTATATTGATGAAAATTCGAATATGCATGCTCCTCTTTACAAGGACACAGTTGAATGATAGTTATATTTGGAGAGTGGCACCTCAAAATTACAGGATGTTTAGTTGATGTATTTTTAAGATCATGCGGAAAATCGTCTTAGATGATGTGGAAAATTTCAAACGCAGTAAAATTTTCACAAATTATATGCTGAAATATGAGATTGTTTTGCTGAAAAATAGTAAATTGGTTATAGAATTTGGTAAATATATAGAAAATATTTTTGAAGTTGATTGTAAAATTGGATATAATTTTAAAATTTCATATGCACCCTTACAGTAAAATAGTTATAGATGCTTGGAGAATGCTTACACACACAGTGGAGTGGAGAAGCAAGAGAATATGAAACTATTCACTTTTTTTTTTCCTTAAGTGTGTTTGGTTTGTTTTTAAATTTATATTTTACATTGTAAAATTTAAAAGTTTAAATCAATTTCACATGGTTTGGATGTAAAATTATGTAAAATTAAAACATTTTACTTTGCCACGCCATTAAAATTTGTCTGGGCTCTCTCTGCCCTCCTGTAGTCAGAATGCAGGGTTCTACTTCTGCATGGTTGGATTACAATGACTGAAGACCCATTTTGCCCTTTCAGGTCATCAACAATTAGAGAAAGAAAAAGGATATTTTGATAAAAGTATATTCATTACCTATAGTATACGAGTGTCCGATTAAGGCAATATCTGGATTAATTAGGATCTGTCTCCAATAGTCTCTTACTGACATAAGTCTGCTCATCATAACACACAATGCAACATGGCATCAGCACTGGACCAAAACCCTTAACACTCTGCACATGAGAGGGCGTATTAGATCTCACATCGATTAAATTAAGAAATAATAATTGTTTTATTAGATAACTAGATAATAGAAGGAAGATAGGATAAAAGAAGCATGTGAATTCCATTGGTGAGATTGAACCCACGACATCTAGGTCACAGGACGGGAGCGAAAATCTAATTGTTGCTAGAGCAGTAGAGCTGCACCATATCTAATATCCTAATATGCAAGGAATAATGATTAACCTTTTAAATGGTTTAAACAGAGGACAAACTTTTCAAAATCTGGATTATTTTTCTACAAGAATATGGCACTTGTCGCCAAATGAAATGCTAAGAGGATCACATTTGTCAAGTCAGCCCTGATGAATTTGCCCATTTATTCATAGCCTGCCATCACGTTCTTTGACTTCATTGAGTTTATCTTTGCCACCCCTCCTGTCTTAAGTGCTGGCTCTGTTGGTACATCTCTATCCACTTTATATGTTGCAATTGTGCTGTTCTGTGAATAATAGAATTTATGGAAAACGTTCTTCCGATCCTCAGCGTTTTGCACTTTTATCATTTTCATCCTACAATTTTATTTTTATCATTCGTATCCTCAACATTTTATATTTTTTTATTAATTTAGTCCTATAATTAGTTTTTCCATAAAAGTATTTTTACATTCAAAAGATTGAAGATAAAAATGACAAATGAATAAAAATTCATAACGAAAATGATAAGAGAGTAAAATGTTAAGAATTTACCCATGAAATTGATGGGGACTAATCCCACATCGGAGAGGTAAGGAGGAAGTGAGCTCCTTATAAGACTCACACGTACCTCTATTCCCTCGAGAGGTGCCTTTTCAAAGACAAACCCGTGAGGGGCGAGCACGGCTCGGTACTCCAAAACGGATAATACCCTTCATGTCGGCGATTCCGGTTCCATCCGTATCAGAAATCTAGGAAACCAAATTTTTTACTTAATGATGTCAAACCTTGACTTAATAACTTTCATGTGGAAAGTGGCTAGGAGGAATACAGTCATTCGATCACATTTGGTACATATAAATAAAAAGTAATAGAATATTATATCGCGTGTATTTTTTTTTTTTACTCAATTGCTCTTATGATTGATGCCGTGCACATTCCATTAGGATAAAACTTTTGTTTTACAGCGGAGGAATTAGTTTTCCAGCTGGTAAAAGTAAAAGTATGCTTATTTCATCATTTCCCTCAATCATATTCCTTCGTATTTTCAAGATGAACTCATGGATTTCTAATTCTCACTCTATGCTGTTACATTTTATTTAATAAAATTCATCGTACTTCACTCCATTCCATTCATTCGCACCAAAACGTAACTTTGGTTTGCTTACACTCTGCATTAAGGTGCTCTCTCAATGAGTGTTCTCCTGTAGTATGAGAAAAACCTGTATGATAATGCAATATTATATTATGATATACATAAAATTAAATTTTATTTGATTCACATGTGCTTTTATTTAAAAAAATTAGATAATAATAATTCTAATTTAAAAAAATTGTGTAAATTTTGATCATTTTAAATTTATTTAACTAATGTTGTATTCTAAATTATATCTTGCACAATACTTTTACATTTTTCCTTGTATTTCGAGTCGACCCCGTGCCCCGATTTGCACTGTAAGGGCTAGGGGCATGCACGGGTCGACTCCTGAAAGGGTACACGGCAGGTCCGAGTCTTTAAATACCCGCCCTGCCCCACCTATTTGCCATTCCTACTACCGATTAACAGTGTTCCCATTCGAAAACACAATGTCAATGTTGGTCGATTTCTTGTCCTCTAATTATTTAATTAGCACCAAAGCTAAATTAATAATTATGTACATAACATTTGTGGAAAGATCACCAATAGGCTTCTAGTCAAATATGTGCGCATTGTAACACTCAAAACGACAGTCCCACTGACAATGATAGGTTGTCTCATTTGGCTGCATTCGTTGGGAGACAGCCACATGAAAATGACAACTGCTGTCTTCTTAGGCAAGAGAAATAAAAGCTTTCGTGTGGGCCATGACGCAACAGCGCAAAATCTGAATGGTCACAGTCGTACGTTGCTCCACGTGTACGGGTCGGATCCACTTGGGAAAAGGGACCCACCACGTAATCTTGTGTGTAATGAGACTTGACGATGGGGCGCACATCCATGCGTGGCAATACACTTGCCATTGTCCCAAAGGACATGAGATGATACATACAACAATTAGCTTAGCAAAGTTAATTGGATAATATCTAAGTGAATTAGTTAAGGTGGTGAGGTTTGTTTTTCATAAATAAGATATCAGTTTGAATATTATTAACGGAGAAAATTCACGTTGAAATAAGAGATTTAACCCCAAATAAGTTCACCGGACTTGAATTAAATTAGTTAGAATCTATTGAGTTTTTGAATACTAGTGGAAATTAAATCCTGGAAAAATGTGAATAGAATAATTAACTAATATGCATTAGTTTAGGTGATTAGATGCATTATTTTCTTAAATAAGGTGTCAAATTTAAATATTATAAATGCAAAAAGTTAATGACAAGGAGAGTTTTCACCTTCTTTGGCCGAACTAACTCAAAATTCATTGATTTTTAATTAAAGATGAAGTGATGTACACGGAGAAAAGTCCACACAATTATGGATATTCTGTTGCATGGGTGATTTGTCAAACTGAAAATCTAAATCTTGAAGATCTGTAATAATGGAAATCAACAATTGCAATGCAACTTGATTTCATAGTTATAATGCGACAAAAATGAGGTATTAAGGTTGTGAATTATGTGTCACATAACATGATCTCATGGTAGAAAAGTTCGGAGCCAAAGATAATCTCGATCACACCACATGGCCCCTTTTTCATTATTGTAACGTCCTATCTCTATGGAAGCGATCGAATTCCTTGCTTTTGGACTCCTTGAAAATTTTAAACATAAAAGTTGATTTTATAACCCTGTCATAGTATCTCGTAGATGGTAGATGTACTTTGAATGCCCATCCTGACAACTTTCAAGTACATAATTTCGGACAATAGTCTTCAGATAAGATTTTCATTCATCTTGTAGTTTGAGAGTTATCCCATTTTCAACTTCCTTACCTATTAATTAATGAATTAGTTATTTATAAAATAGCAAAATATTATTAATATTCGAGAAATAAGGTTTAGTACAGTTGATACTGTTCTCATCCCGTGATCTTAAGATCCTGGGTTTAATCTCACCTAGGGGTGTGCAGAAAACCGGTTCAGGGTCGAACCGGTTTTGAACCAAACCGAATTGAACTGAATCGAAGAACCAGTTCGGTTCGGTTCGGCACATTAGGTAAAGAACCGAACTGGTTTATGTTGAAAAAACCGTATTATTTTAAACCAATTAGGTTAACTGGTTCGAACTGAACTGGTTTTAAAACTGTTCGATTCGGTTTAAAATCGGTTTGAACAGAACTGAATTGGTTTTAAAACGGTTCGGTTCGGTTCAAAACTAGTTCGAACCGAATTGAATTAGTTTTAAAACAGTTCAATTTGGTTTGAAACCGGTTTGAACTGAATTGAGGTTTTTAAAGTAAAACCAGTTCAGTTCGGTTCGGTTTGAACTGGTTAACCATATTAATTACACTTAGAAATTAACCGAACCGTTTTTGTCTAAAAACCGCACTAAAATAGAACCGGTTTGGGGAGAACCAGTTCGGTTCTTCCCGAACTGGTTCGGTTGCACACCCCCAATCTCACCTGTTGGACTTCACGTACACTTTTTATCCTTTCTTCGTTCTACCATTTCTAGACCTATGTGCTTCATTTGTATATAAAAAAAACTAATACTCTCTTTAAAGATAAATACAAAGTTGTCATAAAATATTTATCTTCTAATAATATAACCTTATAGTCTCTTGGTCGACCTATAGAGAGAAAACACTTTGTCATCGGATTCATGGTGGGATTAGAAGGGATATGGAGAGGTGAGATAACCCTTATTCGGATTTGAGAAAAACATAGGAGGGCTTTAGAGAATTATGGATAGCTATGTATAACCCTTACCTTAGGGTTGACAGCTTCCAGGAACCTTATATTTTTATGATACCTGGATCTTATCCTATATAAAACTGGTTCCTAAATTTTAGAAGCCTACATTCCCCTATTGAATCTTGGAATCTGAACCTACTAGGAACCGGTAAGATACTATGGCCTATTGGTGCCCCATTTAAATTTGTTTATTAATTTTCTTTTACCTATATAATACAAGTTAATTATATGTTTTTCATATATTTAATAGTTATATAATAATATCTCTTAAAGGATTTTCATGATTTTTATTATTTTTATTATTTTGTATCGTTATTTTATTATAACAAAATTTTAAGTTATAATGATATTTTAGATGTTATAAACTTATAAAATATGCTTGATTACTAAATCATATAAAAGTTCATTGAGTTAAGAATACAACAGTACAAACGGCTTGAGAATTGGAATTCAAATGAGAAAGATATGGATAATTAAAATTAATTGCACGAATTCAATTATTTAAGGGTTTCTGGGTCCAAGCACCTTGTTGTCGAAATCAAAACGAACCAATTCCTTAATATCTTATTTAGAACCTACTCGAATGTCAATAGTATCTATCTAAGGTAGGTTCTTGCCAGTTCTAGATCTTCTCTATACCCGTGCACGTCCCTACTTATTTAGCAATTAAAAGTAAGAGGGTTGTAGAGGATCCCCATAACTCTTCAAAAGCTCAAATTCCTATCCCTTTAATTTGGATGGTTATTGAGGTTTATGAAAAATCTTTCAAAGCCTTCTCCCATCCCCCATAACCCTCCAACCACTAAATGCGAATAAGCCCTAAATAAAAATTGACCTCTGAAGTAATTTTGGATATTATTGATTGGATATGAGTCCACCTTCTTCTAAGTCATTCAATTGTTATTACAAAGAATTTAAGTTCATTAATTTTGAAGTATACTTGGATCTAGTAGTTAATGATCAAGATGCAAGCTACGAGGAGATTAGACCACTGAAAGGCTAATAAAAGTTATTCGAGGAAAACCTTGAAGGTTCTCAGGTAGAAGATGAAGAAGGTGTTGAAAAAAGTAGTAGTGCTAGTAATGATTCTATAGAAGACAAAACATACAAAATGAGTCCTAAGTATAGGAATGAGGAAGATGATGTTGCTAAGTTTGAAGCAAATATTTGTCAGATTTAGAATAGTTTGAGGAGGGAGGAAGAGATGTAAGAGTAGGGAGGGGAAAGTATCACAACTAAGCATACCAATAGAGATGGTTCATTTGAGGAAAAAATAGTCTGAAAAGAGATTCAGTTATGAATTTCCCAACTCAAATAGTCTGAAAAGAGATTCAGTTATGAATTTCCCAACACTGAGTCTAAGGAAATGTTCAAAAGCAAGTGCGTTGAAAGTTCTAGGCTAGTATGCTAAAAGTTCCAGGGCTAACAGTGGGGATGGAGGCATGAAAATGCTATAGGAAGGGTAGATGTATGAGCCGAAGGAGATGCGGATGATTTGGGAAGATCATATGCATCTTAACCAAGAAAAGAAGAGGAGGAAGGCTTATCCAATGGATATTGAAGCGAATATGATTTTCTTGTGTGCCTCCTCCAATGGATATTTTCTCTTTTAACATTGTCTATATATTGTGCACATGATGATTTATCAAATGAAATTACAATGAATGATGATATACACTTTCCTAGGATACATGAGTTATAAAGGGAAGGTGAATAATGAATAAATGTTGAGTAATATCATCTATCATCCCCCGCAAGTGCAATGGAGCTGAGACAACATTGAGCTTGGACAGAAGGAGTCGGAGTCGAGAGCTAGGGAGCCCTTTGGTTAGGCAATCAGCAAGTTGGTCATCATTGTCGATAAAACAAATAGAGAGATGCTTTTGCATAACACACTCACAAACAAAATGGCACTCAATCTCGATGTGTTTTGTTTGAGCATGGAAGACCAGATTGACCGTCAGATAGATAGCAGAGATGTTATCACACCATAAGAGAGATGGGGTGGATAGATGAATACCAAGTTCCTGAAATAGCAACTGAAGCCAAATAATCTCCACGTAGCATTAGTAAGACTCTTATATTCTGATTCAATGCAAGATTTGGCCACTATTTAGTACTTCTTGGAGCTCCATGAAATGCAATTGTGGCCAAGAAAGATAACATACCCACTGACAGAGTGACAATCGTTAGGGTTACCGGCCCAGTCAGCATTGGAAAATCCATGAAGATAGGAGAGTGGACCATGCTGAATATAAAGACTTTGAGAGATCGTTCCTTTGAGGAATCGAAGGATGTGCTTCACAACCATCCAGTGAGTGGAAGACGGCTTATGCATGAATTGGCAAACTTGATTTACTGCGAAGGTAATATCTGGTCTTGTGAGAGTCAGATATTGAAGACTGCCCACTCTACTTTGATAAAGAGAGGGATCAATGAACAACTCACCATCATGAGAGGAAAGTTGGGCACCGAATGCCACTGGGGAATGAATAGGCTTACAATCCAGCATGGAGCTTCGAGAGAGCAAGTCATGAATGTACCTGGCTTGAGTAAGATACAGACCACCATTAGTGAAAGTGGCTTCAACACCGAGAAAATAATTCAATGAACCCGGGTCTTTCATGGCAAACTCTTGATGAAATGTAGCAAGAAGAGAGTCAAAAGGAGTGCCTGTGAAGATGATGTCATCAACGTAGACAAGTATGAAGAACGTGTGAGTTCAAATATGTAGAAAGAATAGTGATGAATTAGCAAATGAACCAGTGAAGCCCAAGCACGACAAGAATGAACTGAGTCGTTGGAACCAAGCTCGTGGTGCTTGCTTAAGACCATATAGGGGGCACCGCAGCTGACAAACATAATCAAGGTGGGCAGAATCAAGAAAACCAAGTGGTTGGCTCATGTAAACTTCTTCCTCCAAGTGACTGTGAAGGAAGGCGTTTTTGACATCAAGTTGTCTTATACGCCACCATTGAAATAGATAGAGCTGTACGAATGGTGACAAGTTTTGTTGAGTTTGAAATATGGAAAAGACAGTAACCAAGTGAAGTAAGGGTAATTTTTTTATGTATGTATTTTGATGAGTACATGGGGACCTTATATACAAGAAAGAGCCGACAGAAATTAAGCATAAATCAAGCATAAATCATGGAATATGCAATCTCTAGGGTATGGGCAGCCTTAGAGGTACAGGCTAATCTCCCTGGTATGGGCAAGCCGTCGGGTATGAGCAAGCCGTCGGGTATGGGCATTGCAACATGCAGTGGGCTTATTTTGTGCCTCAATAGGGTGGCCTTTGGCAGGGTGTGGGCTCACGGCTTGTACCCATCACTTGCCCCTGAGTTTCATGTGCTACATGGCGCGGGAAAGTGATTTGAGTTTTAGAAGGCATGAGATTACCCTTGAGGTGACACGTGTCTTGGAGTTACATCGTAGGCCTCGGCGCCTAGGGCAGACAAAGCGGTGTGCTGTCACTTTTGTTTCCCAGGCTCATTAATCGCTTCTTTCCCATTCATAGGCACGAGAGCAGAGATTCGAAATCCATTCACTTTTTGCCCTTCAAACTTTTCTCCATCTTTCCCTCTCTCTGGTCTGTACATCCATGGCGTCTTCAAGCCGCCTGTCACAGTTACAGGTGAGGAAATCTTTGAGAACGAACTCACCCCCTCTCGCTCTTTTGCCGTGCTAAAATTAGGGAGGATAAGAGCAGATTTTGCTTCTTGATTTCCAATTGAGGGCGAAGAACCTTCAGGGTCTTGCTCAGGGGAGTTCACAATCTTCCCTAAGTAGATCAGGGCTAGCCTTTGTTGGCCGTTGCGGAGCCGGTGGCGGCCATGCTGAAGTATTACTGCATCGCGCTAGGACAACTCTCCCCAACCTCCTGGTGTGTATGGATCGCCTTTTACCTTTACTGTAGGGAGCAAAAAATAGTGTATAGTAGACTCTTATTTATATTCTTTTATCTGGTAATCCAAAAATTCGAGGACGGCTACTTCCACTTCCAACCGTGCCGTAAGAAGCTTTACGGGGCTCTGGTGACAAACTATGGGTCTACCAACTCGGGGTGGAAAGACTTATTTTTCTTCATGAGGACGTTGAAGGCTGAAAGTGGCGTTGAGATCCCCAAAAGGAGTTCCCAAATGGGGATCCTTGGGGGTCCATGAAGAAGGAAGAGCGCACTCAAGCGGAGAAATTCCGTGGCGTGAAGATTGACACTCGGGAGATTATAACTAATGAGAACCTGCTGCAATACGTCATAATATCTAAGGCTCCTTGGAAGTGGAGCATTGACATCGACATGTGTAGCCTATCAAAAGGATTTTAGTAATTTCTAACCCTCTTTCCTTTCCTTTCCTTTCCAGAGAACAACGAGTGGGCCATCATCTTTGAGAAGATGTTGATGCAGGAGAAAGCACTAAAGGGGGTTCGGAAGAGGAAGCGAGATGAAGAGGAGGACGTTATTGTGATTACATCTTCCCCCACTAGAGAGAGCGGCATTGCTGTGCTAGAGAGGGAATCACTTTCAGATCGAGAATCTGGTGTGGGGGAGACGCTGGTTCGGAGATCCTGCGAAATTCGAATTAGGACCTCTAGCCCCGCTAACGTCCTACCTCCTACAACACCTCAGGAGCTTGGTGATCCCGAGGCGGCAGCACTCGATAGCACAACAGTGCCAGAGCTTGTCAGGTCTCCTTCAAGACCAAACGAACCTATGGGGGCATCTCCAGCGCCGCCTGAAAGTCCATTTGTAGAGCACCTTGGAGCAAGCTCAACGCGTCTACCCTCCCTCGCTGAGGATAAAAATGAAGAGCACATCGAAGAGGTGTGTTCATCATCTATTACTATCATTCACGGACGTCCACTGATGCTGACTTCCTTGTGTAGGTGTCTCTTCCTTCAGAAGGCGCTCCCATTAAAGGACTTTTGGGAGACGTTGAGATGTAGCTGTGTTTTACGAGTGCCCTCCGACACTTCAGGGGGGAAGCTTCCTCACATAGAGATGCGGGAGGACCTCTTCTCCTATGAGTTTTATCATTCTCTGGTGGTGAGTACCTTTATGGCCCTAGCCTCTTCTTTTAAAAGAGATGCTAACTTTAGGTACTTACAGGGAGCTATGATTCCTGGGATGCTGATGGACACTTGAAGGCAAGAGCGCTCCAACGTCCTTGAACTCGAGAGCCAAGTCAGGCGTTTGACCATGAAGAGGTGCAACTGGAGAAAGCAGCATCGCAACATGTGCGCCAATATTCAAGACCTGAAGTCTCAGGTGGACGCGGTGGAAGAGGAGATTCTCAATGCTCGAGGGGAGGTTGAAGCGCTAAATGAGCAGCTCACTGTTGAAAATGCGGAGACAGAAAAAAGCTATGCCTACTAGAGCTAAGAGTCTGCAGACCTTAAAAGACAGTTGGAAGCAGAGAGGGCAGAGAAGGAAAGTATCCAGGCCGTCTTGAGCAAGAAGTTCAGAGACCTTAAACAGTGGCTAGAGGTGGAGAGGGCAGAGAAGGAGCAGCTTAGAAAGCGGGTTCAGCAGTCTTCGCTGATGCTATCTCAAGCGACATTGGAGAGAGCCCAGGAGGTCGAGCATGCCAAACAAGAAGCCGTAGAAGCTTTCAAAACGAGTGACGCTTTTATGCAAGAGCTGACTTCGCGCGGTGGCACGGCCATGGAAGACTCCCTAAGAACCGTCAAGGGACTTATAAAGTCTGTATCCTAATGTTGATCCCTCTTTGATCCCTGGTCTTGACTACTTGCGCCAGCTAGACGAGGCTCATTGCGCCACTTCTTCACCAGAGAGCGATGGGGCTCAGTAGATAACCATAGATTGACATGAATTGTAAAGAAACCTTAACTCGCTTAATGAAATTTCCCAAATTTCTCTCTAGCTATTATGTCTGTCAGTTTGCTAATTTGATCCAAAGTAATACACGCCCAGGGTGTTGATCAATGAATAATAACCATGGATCCAAAGTAATATGACGCTTTCCTCATACAAGATCCCAACAGCACGACACATAGCACCATAGTGAATAGCTGCGAAAGACCCAAGTAATACGACACTCCAAGGTGCTGATCAACAAAATTATAATGAATCATAATGGATCCAAGCGATATGACGCTTTCTTTATCCAAAGCATAAAGGATCCTATCAATATGACACATCGAACCTTAGCGACTATTCACAAAAGACTAAGTAATGTGACACTCCAGGTCAGTTAATGAGCATTTGTGTTTTGAGCATTGCTGGAGTCCGTGAACGTTTTTGAGCATGGCCCTGGATTGCAGAGGTCTTGTTGCCCCAGGATCGCCAGGGTTTTTGAGCACTTTTAAGAGTGCCCCTGTCTCTGGGGTCTTGCTGCCTCGGGGTCTTTGGGGTCTTTTGAATGCTTTTGAGCGTGCCTTTGGGGTCTCAAAGGTCTTGTTGCCGAGGTCGCTAGGGTTTTGTTGCCCCAGGGTGTCTCGGATCTTTTGAACGCTTTTGAGTGTGCCCCTTGGTTGTAGAGGCCTTGTTGTGTTGCCCCAGTGTTGTTGGGGTCTTTTGAATGCTTTTGAGCGTGCCCCTGGGTCGCAGAGGCCTTGTTGCTCGAGGGCTGCTGGGTTCTTCTTCTTCTTTGTTTTTTTTTTTTTTTTGATGTTGCAAGGCAAGATGAGGCTGTTTAACAGATATTCGTCCTTCAATGCTGGAATTTGATTCATAAAAGCAAATGACAAGTTAGGTAAATATACAACAATGTACTTTAATAAAAGAACGTTTTGAGCACATCAGTGTTGAAGGTGTGAGGCATTGTGCATCCATCCACGTCTTGTAGAATGTAGGCACCAGGGTATGGGATCCTCGCAATGCGACACGAACTTTCCTACTTGGGAGTGAGCTTGTTCACTTGGTTCTGGCGCAAAAACCTTTGTTGGCGGAGGACCAAGTCTCCCACACTGAATTGCCGTGCCCGAACCCTGCGATTGAAGTATCATGTCGTTGAACATTTTGCCTTGTCAATATCCCTGAGGGCCTCCATCTTCCTTCCTTCCACGAGGTCCAGGTCCTCTCCATGGGCGTGGTCTTTTTCCGTCTCATTGAATGTTTCCACCCTGTGAGTATTGACTGCCACTTAGGCAGGGATGGCTGCTTTGAATCTGTAAAGGGAAAAGGGAGTTGCATCGGTGGTAGCATGAGGTGTTATGCAGTAGGCCCATAAGATGTTATCCAGCTCATCGACCCAAGATCGACCAAGGGCGGCCAGCTGTGTTTGCAATCCATGTAACAGGGTTTAATTAGTGACCTCGGCTTGTCCGTTTGTCTACAGGTGAGCTACTGAGGTGAACCACTATTCTATTCTAAGTTCTCGGCATATCTCCTAGAAGGCTCGTCCTTTGAACTGCATCCCATTGTTGGAGATGAGGATGCACGAGACACCAAAGCGGTATAGTACATGCTTCAGCACAAACTTCCTAGCTGCCCTGTCTATGATTGTGGCAACCGTTTCCGCTTCAACCCACTTGGAATAGTAATCAACTACAACGAATAGAAAGTGGCGCTGAGCCGAAGCAAGAGGGAATGGCCTAGTATATCGATCCCCCATTGTGCAAAAGGCTAGGGAGAGATCACGACGGACAGCTCGGTAGGAGGGCTAGTGGGGTGGCGTTCGAACACTTGACAAGATGGGCAGCTCCTTACCATGGCTCAAGCATCTTCCATCATAGTGGGCCAGTAGTAGCCCTGTTGGAGAGCTAATCGGGAGATTGCCTTTGCTCCTTGGTGGCTCCTTGCAATTCCCTCATGGATCTCCTTGAGCATATAATTCCCCTCTTTCGGATTAAGGGATCGCAATAAGGGTTGGGAGACACTGCGCCGATAGAGCACTCCTTGATTGTTGCTGGGAACTTCATGCCTTTAATAAGCCTTGACTTCCTCGGCATTCAATTCAATTCCCCGGTATGAGAGCATGAAGCCTAAGAATTTTCTAGACCTCACACCGAAGGCGCATTTCTCAGGGTTGAGTCGGAGGTTGTGACACCTCATTATATCAAATGCCACCCATAAGTCATCCACATGCGTCGCTGCCCTTTCAGACTTGACGATCACGTCGTCCACGTAGGCCTACATGGTGGATCCTAGCTAGGTCGCGAAGAGCCTATTGACCAAGCATTGATACGTAGCCCCCGCGCTCTTGGGGCCAAAGGTCATGACATGGTAACAATATATGACATCACCTGTATAGAATGTTGTCTTCTGCTCGTTGTCAGGATTCATGGCAATCTGGTTGTACCCTGAGTATGCATCCATGAAGCTGAGGAGCTCGTGATCGGCGGTGGCATCCACTAATTGATCTATCCGAGGGAGCAGGAAAGCATCCTTTGGACACGCCTTATTGAGATCGGTGTAATCCACACACATCCTCCATCTACCGTTGGGCTTCCGCACCAAGACGACGTTCGCAACCTATGTTTGAAACGGACCACTTCAATGAAGTCTGTGGCCGGGAGCCGTGCCACCTCCTTATGAACGGCCTCGTGCTGTTCTGCACCCATGGGCTGCCGCTTCTGTATAACTAGCTATGTGCTCGGGTTAATTGCGAGGCGATGGGAAATGATCATTGGATTGATACCTGGCATATCTATAGGCGCCCACATAAACAGATCAGAAAATTCACGTAATAACACTATCAGACTTTCCTTACAAGTAGGACTTATATCTGCGCCGATTTTGACTTTACACGTTGGTGTGAGGGGATCTCCTCCAACTCTCCCACTGGCATAGGGCGCTCGACTTCTTCACTAGAATCTGGTTCTATTCGGAGGGATGGGCAGACACCCGCTTCCTTCAACGTCGCCATATGGTACCGTTTGGCTACTTGATGACTACCGCAGATCGTTCCAGTTCCTCAGGGAGTGGGGAACTTGAGAGCATTTGATGATAGGTGGAAGGTATTGCCCGAAGGGCATTCAACGTTGGTTATCCCATGATGGCATTGTAGGCTGAAGGGATTTCCATTGCTAGGAAGGTGGCCATATAACGCGAAGTTTTGTCCCCAGCCCCCAACTTGAAGGGGAGAGTGATGGTGCCCCGAGGGTAGACCGATCCACCCGTTAAATCTGACCAGGGGTGTCTCAGCTGGGGTGAGTGGTGCATCTGCGAAGCCCATCTTCTTGAAGGCGTCGTAATATAATAAGTTGACTGAGCTCCCATTGTTGACAAGGATCCACCACACCTCGAATCCTCTAATGTCGGCAACAATTACTAATGCTTCATCCATCGCAGAGGTAGGCACGGACTCAACATCTCTCTCTATGAATGTAATCGAGTAACTGAGGTCGTGCCCTAGGTACTGCATCTCGCAAGCCGGGCGCTTACTTGTAGAGGTGTGTCCACCGGTGATGACATGTATTTTCCCCTAGTGTTCTAGCGGTGGCTGGTCCCGGGTTGCCAGGCACCCACTCTCCTGTTGCTCCGGGGGTTGGTTCTGCACGTTGATATCTCGGCACCGGGTGTTCTTGGCATGTGGGCGCCTGACATACTCCTGTAGATGTCTCCCTTGGACCAACCTCTCAATCTTGAATTTCAACTATCTGCAATCCTCCATATCATGACCTGCTGCCCTGTGGTAGCAGCAGTACTTGTCCGCGTTGGGCCCCAGCATTTCCTTGGTCTTGAGGGGGATCCTGATCAAGCATCACTTTTCACCTTCGGCTAGAACCATGGCTCGCAGGGCTAACAATGGGGTGAACTTCTCCCGCTTGTTGTCTTTGGCCCCGCGCTCGTCATGCTAGCCAATGGTAGCTTCCTTACGCTTTGCTTCTTTGCGTCGCCAATCGGTCTCTTCGATAGCCATGAAACGCTGGGTGCGTGCCGCCAGATCAGCGAAGTCGTTTGGTGGGTCGATGATTAGATTCTTGACAAATTCATTATCTCTCAAGCCCCGTTGGAACGCCGCCATCTTCTCCCTTGGTGTTAAGTCATCCACTTCGGCCGCCACCTTAACAAAATGTTCATACTAGTGGCGGAGGGACTCTCGGTCCCGTAGCTGCATGCCAAAGAGCTCCATTGGAGTACGCTTAATCCGAAGGGAGCTTGCAAATCGCTCTAAGAACTTCTCTTTTAGCAATACAAAGTCGACTATGGATCCCGACTCCAGAGAGTAAAACCAATCCGAGGTAAGGCCTTTAAGTATCTCGGGGAAGAGGAGGCATTGGATTTCATTGGTGGCTTCTCTCCCTAACAGGGAGTTAATGTGGGTGCATAGGTGTCACAGGGGTCTTGCCATCATAAGCGACTATCTGAGGGACTTTGAACTTGTGAGGCAAGGTGATCACTTGGATCTCGGTAGAGAAAGGGCTGGTAACATCTTCCTCCACTGTGGGAAGGCCGTACTGATGGAGTTGTTTGCTTCCAAAGCCTTAGCGAGGCGGTCCTCCACTAGCTTCTGCACTTCTCTAGCAGTCATATTGTTGCCACCTAGGTTGTGGGAGCAGGTGCTAGGCGCGAACTCATAGCTGCCATAGCAGGGGGGACCCAAGCTACGCCCACGGTATCTCCGGCACCTTCTTGTCACTCATTTAAATGCCTCGTTATAGCGGCTTCCACAAGGGTGGCGACGCGGCACTCTATGAGTTGTTCCACGGCTCGACGCTGGGAGCAGGGAGGGTTTTGAGAAGTGCATCATGCTCAAGTTCAGCACGAGGAGGGTGGTTGGTAAGTCACCTATTGGTTTTGCATAGGTTGGGGGTTATGAGGTAATGCATGTGGTGGGAGGGGTTGATCACGAGCAGAGCTAGCTATCCCCCGGTTGTGGCGGGTCCAAATTGTTAATTTTGGTGACCCAAATTCTGTTGGGCCCAATTCACTATTTGGTTTAAGCCCACTTTGTAATTAGGGTTTCTCCTATGATATATACTTGGAGATTTTAGGGTTCTCAGAAGGAGAGAGATTATTGAGAGCCGTCTTAAAATTGTGAGAACAGATAGTCAATTGTCTCTGCCTCTCTTATACCGATCTCTTCACTATAGTTGGTTTGCTTCTCCTCTGCTCGTGGTTTTTCCTGTAAAAGGTTTTCCACGTAAATCTGTGTGTTCTTCTTATTTCTTCTCTGTTGCCTATTTGTCTTTTTGTCCCGATTTTGTAGCAAGTGGTATCAGAGCATCCGGGTTTCACAATGGCAACATTGAAGTACGATATTCCGATGTTGGATCGCAACACCAAATTTTCGCTCTGGCAAGTCAAGATGCGGGCTGTGCTTGCCCAGATGGATTTGGATGATGCCTTATTAGGGTTTGATAAGATGCCCTCATCGTGGATATTGGAAGAGAAGCAATGCAAGGATCGGAAGTCTCTATCTCAAATTCACTTAAATCTATCGAACTCGATTCTACAGGATGTTTTGAAGGAGAAAACTGCTTCTGCTCTATTGTTGAAATTAGAGTAATTGTGTATGACAAAGAGTCTAAGCAGTAAGTTGAATTTGAAACAACAATTATATTCCCTGCGTATGTTTGCAGGTAAGTCTTTGGAAGATCACTTAATCGCCTTTAAAGAAATTGTCTCTGATCTAGAGACTTTGGAGGTTAAGTATGAAGAAGAGGACTTAGGGCTAATTTTGCTGTGTTCGTTGCCCTCTTCATTTTCAACCTTTAGAGATACAATTTTATATAGTCGTGATACTCTTACCCTTGATGAGGTTTATGATGCTCTATTCTCTAAGGAGAAGATGAATCAGCTGGTTATAGGATCGGAGGCCCAAGTAGAGGGTCTTATTGTTTGTGGGAGATCTCAGGAAAGAAATTCTGGAGTTGAGCCTAGGGGCAAATCAAAATCTAGTAATAGAGATAAGGTTTGCAGGTACTGCAAAAGGAAGGGGCACATAAAATCTGAATGTTATAAGCTTCAGAATAAAAAAAAATAAAAGGGCTGCTGACAACTAAAAGTGAAAACAACTAAAGAGTTCTGGTCAAGCCAATGTTGCTGAATATACTTATAGTGATGGAGAGCTCCTCACAATTTCTGATAGCGACTCTAAATCTTCTGATAGCGACTCTAAATCTTCTGATAGCGACTCTAAATCTTCTGATGGCGACTCTAAATCTTCTGATAATTGGATTCTTGATTATGGTTATTCGTTTCATAGGTGTCCTAATCTAGATTGGTTTTCAACATATGAAACTATATCTAAGGGTGCTGTTTTGATGGGTAATGATGTATCCTGTAGAGTTGTTGGCATTGGAACGATCAGGATTAAAATATTTGATGGAGTCATCAGGACACTTGAGGATGTGAGACACATCCCAGATGTGAGACACTTGGGGATCTTTGAGCACTCTTGATCCTAAAGGGTACAAGTACACTGGTGAAGGTGGAGTTTTGAAGGTTAGCAGAGGCGCCCTGGTGGTAATGAGAGGGCAGAGAAAGATTGCTGATTTATATGTCTTGTAGGGTACTACAGTTACAAGTGATGCTACAGTTTCTACACCTTCCCTATTAGACAATGATCTTACTAGACTCTGGCATATATGCCTTGGGCATATGAGTGAAAATGACATGACTACGTTGAGCAGGAGAGGTCTTCCTGATGGACAGAGTATTAGTAAATTGGAGTTCTGTGAGTACTGCATTTTTAGGAAGCAAAAGAGTGAGATTCCCAACAGGTATTCATAATATGAAGGCAGTACTTGAATATATTCATTTTGATATTTGGGGACCAGCAAGAGTACCTTCTAACGGAGGTGCAAGTTATATGCTTACTATCATTGACAATTTTTCAAGAAAAGTCTGGACTTTCTTCTTGAAGCAAAAAAGTGATGTGTACGCCACATTTAAAGAATGGAAGATTATGATAGTGAAGTAGACAGGCAAGCAGGCGAAATGTCTTCGCACTAATAATGGCTTGGAGTTTTGTTCTACTGAGTTTAATGCCTTATGTAAGGCAGAAGGCATCATGTGACATCACACAGTTCGTCATACTCCCCAGCAGAACGATGTTGCAGAGCGGCTGAATAAGACTTTAATGGAGAGAGTTCATTGTATGCTCTCCAATTTTGGTTTATCTAAGTCTTTTTGGGCCGGAGTCGCTGCTTTAGCAACTTTTCTTGTTAATCGGTCTCCATCAATTGCCATTGACAAGAAAACTCCACAAGAGATATGGTCTAGTACCCCTGCTAATTATTCTAATTTGAAGATATTTGGTTGTCTTGCATATGCTCATGTCAATAATGGAAAACTGGAGCCTAGATCTATGAAGTGTGTGTTTTTTGGCTATAAGCCCGATGTTAAGGGCTATAAGCCATGGTGTCCAGAGGCTAAGAAAGTCATAATTAGCAGAGATGTTATTTTTGATGAAACTGCTATGCTGCGTAACATATTATCTAAAGATTCATGTGATGAGACTCAGGAAAATCAAGTGGGCAGGTGGAGTTTGAGATTCAATCAGATTCTCTTTTAGGGTCTACATCTCAGTCTGTTTCAGAGAAGAAAATAGACTCGACTCCTTTACAATTACAACCACTGCAACGCTCGATTGTTAAAGATAGGCCAAGGAGAGATATTAAACCTCCTCAGAGGTATGCTGAAGCTGACCTGGTTGCTTATGCACCGAATGTAGTAGAAGGTATTCATTCTAGTGAAGAACCTTCTAATTATTCTGAGACAGTTAGCTATGATAATTCTAGCAAGTGGATGATTGCTATGCAAGAAGAGATGGAGTCCCTCCACAAAAATGACACATGGGAATTGGTGAAATTACCTAAGGGTAAGAAAGCCGTTCATTGTAAATGGGTGTTCAAAAGAAAAGAAGGGACACTAGGAGTTGAAGATGCTAGATATAAGGCAAGGCTAGTTGTTAAAGGCTATAGTTAGGTTCCAGGTGTGGATTTCACGAATGTTTTCTCTCCAGTGGTAAAGCATAGTTCAATTCGAGCTTTACTTGGCATAGTAGCAATGCATGATTTTGAACTTGATTAGTTGGATGTGAAGACAACTTTCTTACATGGAGAACTTGAAGAGGATATTTACATGCAGTAACCAGAGAGATTTGTAGTCTTTGGAAAAGAGGACTATGTTTGCTTATTGAAGAAATCCCTTTATGGTTTGAAACAATCTCCCAGGCAATGGTATAAGAGATTTAACTCATTTATGATTTCTCAAGGCTTCAAGAGATGTAGTTATGATAGTTGTGTCTATTTTCGAAAGTCTCAAGATGATTCGTTCGTTTATTTGCTCTTATATGTGGATGACATGTTGATTGCAGCCAGGGATAAGCGGGAGATGATAAAAGTTAAATCTCAGTTGAGTAGAGAATTTGAGATGAAAGATTTGGGAGCAGTGAAGAAGATTCTTGGGATGGAGATTCTCAAGGATAGACAAGTTGGTAAGTTGTACCTAAGTTAGTAAGGGTACATTGAGAAAGTTCTTCGCAGATTCAATATACTGAATGCTAAACCTGTCAGTACTCCATTAGCAGCTCATTTCAGGCTTTCATCTGCTTTATCTCCACAGTCAGATGATGAGATTGATTACATGTCCCGAGTTCCATACTCTAGTGAAGTGGGATCTCTCATGTATGCTATGGTTTGTCCGCGCACAGATTTATTATATGTTGTTAGCGCAGTCAGTAGATACATGGCAAATCCTAATAAATAACATTGATCTCTCATGTATGCTATGGTTTGTCCGCACACGGATTTACCGTATGCTGTTAGCGCAGTCAATAGATACATGGCAAATCTTGGTAAAGAACATTGGAAGGCAGTTCAATGGATTCTCAGATACTTGCACGGTTCTACTAATGTTTGTTTACAATTTGGAAAAACTAGAGATAGAGTAATTGGGTATGTTGATTCTAATTTTGTTGGAGATCTTGACAGGAGGAGATCACTTACAGGGTATGTTTTTACTACTGGTGGTTGTGCTATCAGTTGGAAGGCTACTTTACAAGTTACTATTGCATTGTCTACCACAGAAGTTGAGTATATGGCCATTACAGAGGCTTGTAAGGAAGCTATTTGGTTGAAGGGACTGTTCAGCGAGCTCAGTGAAGACTTGCAAGTTAGCAGAGTCTTCTGTAACAATCACGGTGCCATCTTTCTCACGAAAGAACAGATGTTCCGCCAGAGAACAAAGCATATAGATATTCGATATCATTTTGTTCGTGATGTTATTGCTTGTGGTGACATTGTTGTGATCAAGATCAGCACTTATGATAATCCATCTGATATGATGACCAAGACACTACTAGTAGCCAAGTTTTAGCATTGCTTAGACTTGATTGGTCTTCGATGATGAGATTTGAGCCCGTAGGGGCTCTTTGGAAGAGGGGAGAGCATTTGTCCAAGATTGGAGGCTTACATTCCATTCCTTCATTGGAATTTGTGTCAAGGTGAAGATTGTTAATTTTGCTAACCCAAATTTTGTTGGGCCTGGTCCACCTAGTTTAAGCCACTTTGTATTTAGGGTTTCTCCTATGATATATACTTGGAGATTTTAGGGTTCTAAGAGGGAGAGAGAATATTGAGAGCCGTCTTAAAATTATGAGAACAGATAGTCAACTGTCTCCACCCCTCTTGTACCGATCTCTTCACTATAGTGGATTTGCTTCTCCTCTGCCCGTGGTTTTTCCCGTAAAATTTTTTCCACGTAAATATTTGTTCTTCTTATTTCTTCTCTGTTGCCTATTTGTCTTTTTGCCCTAATTTCGTAACACAAACCCGATTTCGTAACATGAACCATGGCTTGCTGTTCGTTCCCACAGACGATGCCAAATGTTGAGTTCGAAATATGGAAAAGACAGTAACTCAGTGAAGGGTAATTTTTTCTGTATGTATTCTGATGAGTATATGGAGACCTTATATACAGGAAAGAGATGACAAAAATTAAGTATAAATCAAGCACTAATCACTGGATATGCAATCTTCAAGGTATGGGCAGTCTCAAAGGTACGGGCCAACCTCCCTGGTATGGGCAAGCCGTCGGGTATTGGCATTGCAACATACAGTGGACTTATTTTGGGCCTCAGCAGGTTGGCCTTTGGTAAAGGTGTGGGCTCACGGCTTGTGCCCATCAGGTTTGATGATTGGACTGAATATTTTAGTATAGTCAAGCCCCTCTTTTTGTGAGTAACCTTTAGCAACAAGATGAGTTTTGTACGTGTCAATTGAACTAGTGTAATTTGAAAACTATTTGGACCTTCCATGAACATACAACCAATCTCATCCAAGCATTAAAAGTATCAATGTGTTCTCCTTTTGCTTTTTGTCAATGTAATCATGCAAAATCCAGAATACAGCTTATCAATATACTGAAATAACAAAGCGAAAGACATTTAACTTTGATTAAAAGAAAAATATGCAGTGAAGAATAATTTGGAAGAAAGGGCACTGAAGAAACTATCCATCATTGTTTCTAGAAGTCCTCGAAGTAAGCTGCAACCATGCTTTTGAAAGAATAAAAGTTATTTCAAGTGTTCTTTTTTTAAAGAAAAACTGTATGTACGACATAACTTCATAAGAGTCAATGATGTATTTGATAAATTGGACTCCGGCCACTTAATGTGCTATTGATATAAAATACATAATTACTGAAAATGATACATTGAGGATAAAATTGATATTTTAGAATGACATAATTGATATATTGAGGATGAAATACATGTATAGGAATATGAAATCGATACATCGAGAACATAATTGATACATTGAGGATGCAATTGTTGTACAAGTGGATAGAATTGATGCATTGAGTAAAAAATTGATGTGTGAGAGGCTAAAATTGATGTTTATGGGCAAAATTAATTTTCCTCGGGAAGATATAATGTACAAAATGGGAAAGATCTTGACCCAAAACAAAGTGCATCCCCAGGGGCCACTTAATTTATTTAAAAAGAAAACGAAAAACATTTTCACAAAACTTCTAGCTAGCTACCATCCTGACTTGCATTTTACTCTTAGACCAAATCATGTTCTTTCTCAAACTTAGGGATTCTTCCTCAGTTGTCATGATAAAAATAGAACTTCACTTTTGCCTTTTTTTTTCGGACTAAATTACTAGTATCCAGAAATTCAACGGACATTGACTAATCCAATTCGAACTGAAAGACCCACCAAGGGGTAAAACTCTGTCATTGTGAATTCTCTCAATTTACAATATTCGAACGTGAGATCTTGCTCTTTTATTCTTTTTCCATTGCAGAAAAATTTTCAGCAATAGTTGATGAGAGTGGTTTCCCCTTTTCTCTCGTCTCCCCTCTTCCTTTCTCCTTTCGTATTCACCCAATACTAAATATGTTTCTCATGATATGGCCTGCACGTGTTAGTTTCCATCCAAGGGAAATGTCCAGGGAAAGGGGTTCGCATGGCGACCTTAAATTCATTGGCAAATTCTTTTTTCCTTTGTCCCTTTGCGTCTTCTTATTTTTTTCGAAATCTTACAATTCCGTTTCTCGATTGCGGTGAAATTTCAGATTCTTGATATTAAGAGGTTGAAACTTGGAATTTGTCTGAATCCGTGTTACTATTTTTCCTAGCATGGGACGAATCCAAAAGTTTGGTTCGGGTGTGAAATTTTATTAGGGAGTAATATGATATATTTAGGGAGGCGAAATGAGATAATTTAACTAAAATTAGACGAATTTAAGTGAAATATATATGTACGTGCATATATATATATAATATCACACAGATTTTTCCAAGTTGTCCAGCACCCCTAAATCCATCGCTTGCTAGGACACTTATGGCCATTGGACAACAAAATAGAATTCAACAAAATGGAAATTCATATTATGTAAATTATACAATTATTTGTTATTGATTTTATTAGGTGTTACATGAATAAATCTCACATTGGATAATTAATAAATTGAAATCTAGAATATAAGATAGTTGATGTAGCACCACCTATATGCATAGGGTTTTCAGTGGAAACAAGCACAACATCTTAAAGATACCCTGTAAAATTTATATGATAAATGATGTGGGCTTAGAACACTTTAGCCTGAGACTGACAGAAAAATACTGTTTTGTAGACTATCATACATGTCCAGGGACAGAAGTAAAAGGCTCGTCTAAGGGTCAGTCATCCGTCGTCCAAGTGACTCGAGTTCAGTCATCGGGATTGCATATTCAAGGTCCTTGTCAAGTGTAAAAACACTATCACGTGAGAGCAAATGTCGAAAAATAAATCCCATATCTGAAATTACTGAATTGGAGTCTAGATTTATAAGAGAATTGAGATACCACCACTTATAAATTTAGTACAAACTATGAGTATTTGTATCTAGAATATATATATATCTATTATTATATGAGAGAAGTGTGTTTAATTTGACTCACTTTTGAACTCTCCAAAATACTCTTCACAAATATATTTTTCACCAATAAAAAAAGACAAATAGGGATGAAGTGGTAAAATCTCTCATATAACCACAACTACCAAATAACTATTCTCTAATTTTCCATTTCTAGTTATATATTTTATTTATTTACTTCTTATACACTTTTAAAGATTATTCATTTATAACAAAAGTAATGCTCAATTTGTAATCAACCATACAATTGATAATTTTGTATGTAACATGAGCTGAGGTCTACTGTTATATATGTCAGAGGCTTACTAATTAAAAAAATTGAATAATATTAATCCCATATGGCAAATGCAATATGAATGGTTTGGGTATGTCCGATGGTTTAGCTAGGCTCCACTTAAAAATTAAGCAAAGATGATAATCAAGGCACCGACAACGATCCACTCGAATCATGAATAGAGAGTGGCGATTGGAGTTAGCATGTCATTCATCCACAATGTTTTTAGCAGGGATGTATCCAACAATGTCGTTCAAGGTATGAAAGTTCATAGGAGGGTAAAATGATGAATTTAGGAGATGAAATTAAATAATTAAAAAAAGAATAAAATCAAGTGAAATGTGTATAATATATATTAAGAATTTTTTCAATTTCAAGTGGTGATCTCCCCCAAATCCATCCAGGGATTTTGGGACTGTCGATGATGAATTTTGTACTTCTCCAGGTCAATTATCGAGGCCCAATAATTCGTCCACTATTATTTGATGTTTATTTTTGTTGAGGTTTAACTCACCAAGGGCATCAAGAGGAACATACTTGTCCTTTATGTGGACTAACTCTGATAATTTTGCACATCTATTCATAGATTGCATTTTCAGTTGTGTTCGATGGCAGGAATCTCCTTGGAAGATTTGGCGCTTGCCCATTGCTTCCAGATCACCCAAAGATTTGGTAAACTTGATTTGTAATCCACCTTTCTTTAAGAGTAAATCGTAGGAAGCACTTAATTTTATCCTTTATGGTGCAGTACTTTGTTATTATATGTGGTCTTTGAGAACTCAAGTTTTACATAAAAAGATTGATACAGCTGTCTTCGATTTTGTTACAATGATCATAAGAATTTTTAATGAACACTTGTTTGCACAAAAACCTAATATTGGTGGAGGTTGGTCAAGAAATTCTTCGTCCAATTTGGGGAATATGTCTAATGCAAATTATTGCGTTGTAGGGGAAAATTCCTCAGCTGATTGGATTGAAATCAACTGCGATGCTGCTTACTCCCCCGCAATAGTATGTTCTGTTGGAATTGCCTCATGTAGCAAGACTCCAATTTTGTCGTGGTCTGAAAAATATCATCCTTGCTCACCCTTACAAGTAGAGGCCAAAGGTGCTTTGCTAGCAATCCAAGTAGCAGTCGTACAAGGTTGGAAGAAAATTAGAATTGTCACTGACTCAAGAACTGTTATGCAAGTCATCCTTGGTCATGTGCAGATACCGTGGGAGATTAGGAATATTATCTCTGATATTAAACTAAATTTTGCATACTTTGAAGCTGGGAACCGTCAATGGATCCCTAGGAAAGATAATTGGATGGCACGTAACTTCTCTCAGTGGCTTATTAGAAATAGTCCAAATGGTTTCTGTATCTTCAAGCAATGAAACTTAACATTTTAGGTTTACTATATAATAACAAATTACTTAGCCAAAAAAAAAACTCACCAAGGGCATGGGATAGACATTGTTAATGGGGATGATGAAAAGGAGAGCTAGAAGAAGTGAGAGAGTATTCTAGGTAATGACTATATTATACGATTGTGTTGACGTGGTTATCACAAATAAATGAGATTCAATCATTTTAATTTTTTTTATAAAACCTAAAAAACAAAAAAAAACCCTTAAAAATAACATAATCATATTGTTAAAGTCAAAAAAATCATTTGCTCTTCCCTCTCTCTCTCTACAACCTCCCACAGCTCCCTCGACCAAGCGCGTCTGGCTCTGGCCGAGCGCGTTCGGCCTGTCCCCACTAGCCTAGGCATGCGGTCTCCACCCACTGCTCCCCTATGGTCGTATATATCTCCACCACCGATGTCGGTGGCTTGTGCCCGGGCAATTTGTTCTTCCTATCCTCATCCCGGTCGGCCGGTAACGTCTCCTTCCTCCTCTTCTACGGCTTTTCCTTTTCCTCTCAGGCGCGGCGGATCCTTGCTCTTTGTGGCACGGCTCTCCGAACATCCCTCTTGAAGACGGTCTGTGTGACCACGCTGAGATCTACTCGGATCCTCTAAGATCCTCCCAGATCTGGCTGCACCAAGGCCGGATCTGCTCCGATCTTCCAAGATCTGACTGGATCTCACCCCCTTTTACCTTCTCGCTTCGATCATCAAAGGAGATCTGACCCGACTAAGAGGCTTGCCAGGGTCTGTTGTTGCAAAAGCCCTTGGTGCACTGGTACGGCTCGAGAACCCTCTTGTTTTGCTCTAATGGTGATTCACATCTCTATTAGAAGACTGAAATCTGGGTAAATTAATGGTGCGAGGACCCTCATTCCTGATTTTTATCGAGGTTTGCCCAGATTGGCGGGAGATTTTGATTAGAATTTCGATGGCTGCTGCAAACGTATTTGGGCTGATTTGGATGTATTTTCGTTTGTGGTTTGCCTAGGAGGATCCATCTGATGATTCTGATCATGTAATTTTCTAGCTCTTTGAGCATTTTCCCTATACTCTATTTTAGTAATGAATGACATCCTCATTACTTCGAGCAAAAAAAAAAAGAACTAATAAAATTATTCATTTTAAGTTTTTTTGATAAAATTTTAAAATAAAAAAACTCTAAAAATAATTTAATCCTGATTTTTAAGATTTTATAAAAAAATGGGTATCATGAACTGCTCGATTGTTGAAAGTTGAAAATAAGATGGATCATGAAACATAAAAAGAAACTTGAGAAAAAACACTCTCATTATATAATAAAAGAACAGACATGTAAAATAATTTGCCGGATCCGTAAGGGGTTAGACTAATGTCTAATTCAAAAGCTTAATCTGATAGATTGATGGTGTCCACTCTCTTATAAATCATATTTTAATATCTTATTTGTTTGATATAGGATTGACTCTTCAACACGTACTCTTACGTGACAACATGTTCACACTTGACACGTTCTCTAAAATACTCTCCCTCAACAATTGACTTTGACGTGAATATCTTGCTTCCGGTCTCGGCCATAGTGGACAAACTACCACGAGAGGGGTCCTATTTCGTCATCGGGCTAACAAGTGACCGCGAGGCGGGCATTTTTCTTCCAAGCTCAAGCTATAATCCCACGAGTCCCATTAACAACTACAAGTGGACCATTTTCTTCCAGTATTGGACTTATGGGCTACGAGTTTCATATTCGGGTCTGGCATAATGGGAGCCCACTCGGTAACCTGCTTTGATACCTTGTAAAACATCCATATGATCCATAAGAGATTGAGTCCATGTTCCAAAAGGTTAAAGACATGAACTTAACTTATGTGGTCACGACATAACCGAGGAATCTATTTATGGACCTCCAATGACAATTCAAGAGACCCTAATTTACTTGGATATTTTCTAGTTAATATTATATTAATTCTACTCTCTAGATTTTTCCTAAGTAATAAACATAACGCTATTCCTAAAATTTTTAAAATATCTTCCCAGAGCAATACAGATTTCCAACTCAATCTAATCTAACTTTGGCCTAACTTAACCCAAAAACTTAGCTCAAGTTCAAGCCAAGAAATGCACCGGTAATTCTACAAGTAGAATTATCATATAGTAATAGGAGTCGATGGAGATTATTCCTATTGAATTATTTGCAATGACTGGATCATTGGCAAATTGGACGAGTGGGCCGAGAGGAGACTACCTGTGATGTATCTGCACTTATACCAGTGGGGAGACTGTCAGAGTCGAGTTCAGATTTGTGATAGAAATTGTCGTGGTCGGACACTTACTATTAGTAGGCCATAAAAGAGGTTGTGCTTGTTTCCATCTAAAAGTTTAAACTCAAACTAAATTGTTTTCTTATATGACTAATATGGGATCAAACAATTCTAATATAATAGGATATTTTCTAGAATTATCATATTTAAGTATGACACATTTTTATGTCCGTGTTTGTAACATTTTAATATTATCATTTTAGGTATATGCTAATATATGCTAGACATATTTGATTTTATTGGGAATATTATTTCTATGAATTTCAATTCTTAGTAAAATAGATCATAAAAGATTATAATCGTTGTATTACGATAATCTAAATTTTGTGATAAATTGCAGTGTAGAACATTATATAAAATAATATTGACAAAAATTTGTCAAAAATAAACAGTCAAGATAGAATTTTAATGTTTAAAATATTGACTTTCTGTGACAAATTTTGACTGTGGCCACAAATTCATCTGAAAATTTATGAGGTTTCGTTTTGCCACAACATATCGATTTCTGATGATAGAATTTAAGGTTATCACATAAGTACCAAAATACCGCAACAAAAGCCCGATATACCTTACATTATGAATTTATTTCGACAAAATCGTGACAAAAAACAATTGCGAAAAAATTGTTTAAATACCTTAAAATTCTTTTTGTGATTATTGATCGTCTGATTTTCTATAGTTTAGTGATCGAGAGACACATAAAAAGTATTAAGAAAAGAGAGAAAGCAGCATGCAGAAGTTTGGACTCAATGAGGCTATGTCTTCCGTGTCTCAGAGATTGAAAGGGAAAGAACGCAAACGAATGAAAATGAAAAGCGGCATTCCTTTACTATCTCAAAATCTTCTCCTTTGGTCCCTTCCATTTTGGCCCTTTAGTCACCTCAATTATCGAAAGCAGATTCCCATAATTTTATTCTTCTTCTTCTTCTATTTTTCCTATGGTATTGTCATGTTTATATATAATCATAAATAAATATATATTAAAGATGCAGTCTTAGTGCAACGGTACATGATTCCGACTTATAATCAAGAGGTTTTCAGTTTAATTCTCACCGTGACTCCATGAATATTATATACCCTTTTACTTCTCTCTATTTCCGACCTTATGATCTCCCTTGTTATAAAAAAAAATGTACATATATAAAATATATCACCATCTAGGCATCTTCTTAGATATGGATGTTCACTTTCTTTTGTGAACCCTAAAAAAAGGAGAAAATCTTTAGCGTAATGATTATATACAGTGTGATAATACTGATGTATAATATTTGGCTAATTAGAGTTTAATATATAATTAATAAATATTTAGTTACAAAAATTATAAAATTTAAAAAATCTTAAAATGAATGATAAATTCTAATTGAATAAATATATCACATCAATATTATCACGTAATATATTTGTCGACTTCAGACTTTGTCCTAAAAAAAGGCCTTGCATTGGAAAGTATAATGATAAGCAACTTTTCATTAGGCGATGAGAGGTGAGCACTTTTGTCTTTGAGAAGCCTCATGGGAGTGAGGGAATTCATTTTTGGCTTTATCCTTTTCTAAATAAATTATTGTTTTTTTCCCTTTTGAAGAGAACAAAGATATCACTAAAAAAAACATTTTCAGCTTTTGTCGTCTCACTTAAAGTTTGATTGAATAGTCGTATCCGATTTCGAGCAGACATTCAGTTAACATTTGCCATATTCTTGCATGCTCAAATGTAATTAGATAAATATGAACTATTAATTATTAAAATGAGTTGATTGAAAAAATTTGCACCTTTTTTTCCTTAAAGAAGTCTTAAATTTGAGTCTCATTAATAAAGAAAATTCACGATTTTAAGAGTTTTAACCTTTGTGAGTGGCTTAATTTAAACCTTTTCCCTTAAGCATATCTTTTTCTAAAGTAAGTTCTCGGGTTTGATTCCTATGAGTAGAGAAAATTTATGTTGCCGGAATTTTACTTCTTAATGGGCCTACTTGACTTGAACTTGAATTAGTTAGGTCTATTAGATTTATAGATAGCATGTGGTATATCTTGAAAAATAATTAAACTTTTGAATATTATATGTTCTAAACTGGAAAAAATTGCGTACAAATCAGAAATTTCCTCAGCAGATGACTGTGTTGGCTGGATTGTCAATTAGTACCTATAGCAAGTGCTGATTCTTTTCCTCCGTAAATCGCAAATTACACATAGTAACAGTTTGCAGTTTGAATAAGGACTGAAATAACTGAGAGGGCAAAATAGTCTTCCATTATCCACGAGTCACGTGACATATTTTTGTTAGCAACCAACCATCGATTATTTCACATCTTCTGTTATAAATAGAAGTTGACATGCAACTTGTGGTGTTCTTTTAAAACCATTCTACATTCCACTACTCTGTCACTCTGTACTATTTCACATACACTCTACTTACTAAAGTATTGAAGACTAAATCGAATTGTCACCTCCAATTTAGCTTTCTTTTGTATTGCAAAAAACAGAGAGATCGGTTGAAGGCCAACTATTAACTGGCAGAGGCAAGCTGAGTACTAACAGGTCATCTAGCGAGTAACCTCGAAAACTTTACCGAGGCATCCATACCCTTAGCCCAACAATCATCTTTTATCAGAGTTGAAGCAATACAACAGTTAGGCAAAATTTTAGGATACGATAGACTTATGCTCCATCAACATGTCGGTGTAGCACGAGATGTAGTTTATTGACTCTCTTCCTTAAAACTCGAGCTTCAAACACAACCTAGTAGATACTTCGGTTAAGTCGAACTAAGCATGAGATATTTAAAAGATAATAATGATATAGCAGCACTAGCACTTGTATTGTTATTTTCATTGTTAAATGTTATTGTTGATATTAGACATTCTTTGGCATTAAGGTACAACCTCTTTATTTTGATAATGAGATGGTGCGTTCGTTTCACACGGCACGTTTCCAACTTAAAAAGAAAATATCAAACGGGTCAACTCCACTTACACAAATGAGTGCGTGCACTTTGATTAGATTTCATGGGCCAGTCGAAGAATCATATTCGTCGACACTTTAATAATGCTACAGCGTTCAGCTGGGATAGGTGCGGGGACTTTAATAGTATCTAGTATTCAGAAACAGGGATCGATATAAGAGGTTCAACGAGCGATTGCCCCTTGAAACTCAAGAAAACTTTTAAAATTGTATGTAAATTTTAATGTTTTTATCATTGTTTTGGTTAAGTTTGGTGAAATTGTTCAACTAGGTCTGTAAGAGGTTGCTACTGCGCTCGTTTTTACTTAAAACTCTAGCGGTACTCAATTCTCTTATAAATTTAATTTCACTGTCTAGCCCAATTGATCTAAGATTTAACTCTCAATACTCACTCTCACATCTTAACATAGCCGACACTTACCATGTCCCTTAAGCACTTGCTCCTTAATAACTAATTTCAAGCCGAACATTTTTCTTCATCACTTCAACAAGGGAGGAGAGGACAAACTAGCATCAGGCAAGGTTTTTCTTTCATCCTCGGCATAACAATTATACGAGTCAAGCCTTTTAATCCATACTCAATTCACTTACCACGAGTTTCGCACTTGAGTTTAACAACTAACCATGAGCAGAGCATTTTCCTTATGGGCTAGGTCTCACAAGCAACAAATTCTATACTCGAGTCTGACGTGATGTGAATTCATCTGAAAACATGCATTAATACCATGTAAAATTATCCACTCGAGTCTATAAGAGACTAGGTAAGAGTGGTATCAATTGTACCAAGCCATTTTTATAATCTACAAACCTTTATATGTATAATGTAAAATAATCAAATTAAGTCTATAAAAGACTGAGATTGTTTTTGCCTCAAAATCTAAACTAGTAAGTGTGGTGTCCAATTATATAATAAACCCAGTTTATTAAGTTTCACAGCCTTATACAAATTTTCTTGATTTGTCCCTATTAGAAATCCAATGAATGCATTTCAACTCAAATTTGAATTTTAGGCCTCTGATGGGGTAAAACTCTCTAAATCGCTAATTTTTTTGTTTAGAGATATTCAAACTGAGACATTAATTTATAAGGAAAAAAAATAAATTATACTTTAAGCAACTCATATTAATAATCAGTTATGCGTATCCATATTCTTTATTCATATAAAATCTTCCAAATAATCTCTGGAGGTTATGTATATAAGTACAAAGCTTTCGTTCAGATTTATCAGATGATGAAGCTTTCCCGAATTCGAATCTTTTGCTCATTGTAGCCTCCCAATTTTCACGACCAACTGAGCCTTTGCTAGGATACCTTGTTTCCTTAACGACGAAGAGTTCTCCATCTTTTGTTCATTGTAGCCTCTCAATTTTCACGACCACCTGAGCCTTTGCTAGGATACCTTGTTTCCTTAAGGACGAAGAGTTCTCCATCATCATCATTATCATCTATCTGTCTATCTATCTTTCTATATATCTCTTCTCTATTACTACATGCAAACTCGAAACTGTTTTGATGTCTTATTACGATTTCAAAATTGCTCTTCATCTTATTTATTTGATAAATAATTGAGTAAGGATATTTTTTTCATTTTAACATATACATATAACAAATCAATTTTCACACTCCACTTTTTTCTCAACTTCCGATTACATTATCAACTTCCTACCTTTTTCTCTTTCGCTTAAAAGTTCCCTCCTCTCTCTCGCCACATTCATATCTTCCTTCTATAGATAAATTTTTAATTATCATCTTTTGTTTCTTACTCTTTTATCAATAGTCGATACTACAAATTATGAAAATAATCCACCTTTATAGTTATCTAATTTGAAAGTTTAATATATATATTATTCTTCAATTGTACTTGAATATATATTTCTAATAATTTTATTGAGATAACATATATCGTACGAATAAACCTCTAGTACTATTCTATACAAATGTTTGGAAGGTTTGGTGTCCTTTTCGTTTCCTACATTGCACTTAATCTAATTTACACATTAAAATTTATAGCATACATCTAATTTCCAAATTAAAGGAAATTTAATAATTTTAGTTATTTTTCTCTTACCTCAAATCTACGAGATTTTTTGTTAAATGCTCAGATTTCCTTATCTTACATATCTACAATTTTAGCATCAAAATTCTGTCACATTGTTTGAACACAATAATTTAAAATTGTAAAAGTAAAAAAGTAAAATTGACATTCAAATGAATTAAATTATAATAAGTTACATAAACGATATAATTATACGACCTCATCCCAATATTTCATATTTATTTACTTTTATCTTTTCCATGCGTAATACGGGTCCGTATCTAGTTGTGATTATTATTATTAGAACAATTAATACAACAAATTTTAAATACATTTAATTTCTGTGTTCACGCTGGTCAGAAAAGCTCGCGGTATGTTTGGTGACAGTTGAGATTCGTGCTCACTAATTTCTTCTCTGAATGATACATTCGAACGTGACACGATAAAATATCCGAACTGAAAGTGCCAAACACTATTTCTCTAATGTACACAATCGATGTGACAGTCGAGACAGTCCGATTTCCCATTTTAAATCCGGCCTTGGCCAGGCAGAGGGGCATGTCCAACGTCCAAAGCAGTAATTTTAAGTCTAGGATGCATGAGTTCGAAAATAATGACATCATTTAACAGGTCCAATGTCGAAAATCTTCATTACTAAACACTGTATGCCGGTGGAGAGAGATGAAGTACAGCCGAATATGGCCTGTAATCTATGAGGGTGTCGTATCAAAACAAGCTGTCGGACAAGAAAGTCCAAAATAACATGAGCATGCCATGTTAATTTACTGCATTTGAGTGGGTTAAGTGTAAATGACTGGTTGACTCATCTGCAGTAATATACCATAATATCCTTAATTGTACTCTAACAATGTATGACACAACTACTAAATAATAATATTTATAAACAATCAGTACAATAGTAAGCAAGATTAATCAAATTTTACCATATAATATAACTTTTAATGAATAATAAAAGATGTAATGTACGTAATATTTTACATCTCGTAATTTCTTTTATATAAGTGTCTTAAAAGTGTTAAATGTTTATATAAAAATGGTGAAACACATTTAATAAATATTTTTAAAAGTGATTTATCAGATTATATAGATTCAACTTGCTTAAATACATTTATTTAACATATTTAAACACGTTCGTGCCTAAATTTAAACTTAATTCAAATCCTTTAACTCTTGTGGTGTCTCATGAGTTGGAGTATAATCTAGTGGCATCGAAGCTCCACCTAGACCTGACAACCTAAATAAGAAATTGATGTCGGTACAATTAGACTGATAAGTAGCCAACAGTTCAATGTAAAAAAAATTACTTACCTAAACCTTCAAGGGCCAACCTGGATGGTGAGACATTTTGCCTGTTCAGCGGTATTCGCTAGGTTAGGAGTTCGAGTGACCGCTTGGACGTTAAACCTTTAGAGGCTACTTGCAAAAGCGGGAGTATGGTCTTGCCCGAATTCATGGATTTGTCGAGTATCCATGGTCCCGAGGGGACTAGTTGGGACTCGTACCTTGGATATTCCATGTCATAAAAAAAGTACTGAGGCTTGTATACAAGAAAGTAACTAAAATTTTTTAGAAAAAGGTAAGGTAAAAGGTGGTGGTCGGGAGGAGAGGCTCGTAATCATGGGTGTGCGTGTGCAATACAAGATCGATCTCCTTTTTCTTTCTCTCTCTTTCAGAAAAATGAAGTTTAAAAAATTCATGTAGTCAGTAATTTAGATTAAATTCTTTCAGCAAAAGGTGCTATATGCGACATCATTCATAAAAAAAATTGCTAGAAGGATTCACTTGATTGGAATTGCCTGACTGCCTCTGTTCTTAAGCTCTCATGTTTCATCTCAATCTCGGGAGACTTGGATATTAACAAGAAACTGTCCGATATGATAGATTATGGTTAGATCATAATGAAATTAGGGTAGTGCTATGTGCAAAAGATTTAAATCTCAATTTAGAACTGATTCTAGCTCTAGTTTCAATTCCAAATTGACGGGTGTCCAAAATTGGTATACAGTCTATAAAAAACAGAAATTGTTTGTACAATTGATTTTACATGTTAAGAATCCGGATACCACGAAAAAATTACATGCAACCCAGACTAAATATCACCTTATGAAGGATCGGGTCGATTTGTGCTTAATTAGGAAATCTTTACATCTTTACTGATCAAAAGACAAGCTCTTTTACAGCTGCATGTCAAAGAGATCATAAAGGATGGGAGTTGGAGAAAGTACTTTAGAAAATGTGCGGCCACCTCATACTATTTATATAGTGATATTAATCAATAAATAGTTATTTGTCCAGAAAAGTAAAACTATTCAAAAATTTCCTAATCTATCACGAACTATTTTTTCACAGAAAATCACAAATTATCTAAGAATTCTTTAATTTATCACGAACTAACTTTTTACCTAGAAAATTACAAAGTATGTTCTATTTTTCCTAGTCAAGCACACCGTTAATTTTGACTATCAAATTGTTAACATGTACTATCACTTTTGACCATTAAATTGCTAATGTGTATCGTTAATTTTGTTAATTGTATAAATAGAGTTCGATGTGGCATCGCACGTGATGTCCATCTAGTCATAAAAATAGGGAACGTCTATTTACACATCCATCCTCCTAATAAAGTAGAGAATTCGATAATAGTTCGTGATTTTTATGATTAAATGGATGTCATATCAGACTCCATTTGCACAATCAGTAAAATTAACGGAAAACATCAACAATTAACATATAAAATTAACGATATAGTAGATTAGGGAATTCTTGAATAGTTTATGATTTTTTAGACAAAAAAATAATTCGTAGTAAATTAGAAAATTCTTAAATGATTCGGAATTTTTTAGGCAAAAAAAGTTTATGGTAAATTAGGAAATTCTTGGATAGTTCGTGATTTTCTGAATAAATAATCCATTAATAAAATTTATTTATACTTATGATTATTCTTGTACTTTTTTACAGTTATAAAAAAATTATAAGAACAAGTAAAATTTTATCTATCACAACGTAAATATGTTGATGTGATCGCAGAGTCATACAGGACAGGACAGCCTCTCGGAAATTCGACCCATTTTCGATAAACTCTCTTATTCATGAAGAAAAGATAAAGCCCCTCACATCCAAAATAACGAGCTTCAATTCTGTGATCATAAATGAATTTCCCGACCCCGATTACTCTTCCTGTCATTTAGTACGAGGTTAATTTCTATTAATACGAAGTTCATATTTGGTTCTCAATCCTTTTTATTATTTCTGTCGTAAACTATTTTATGACATGGACTTAGTTCTCAAATTTTTCACAAAAAGGAAAATTTACTTTTATTATTATTATTTTAACATTAAAATATAGATTAAATTATGATGATGATAATGATGATGATAATAATAAAATAACTATTTTTATTAAAAAATAAATAGAAAAATGGTTAGAGAGACTTGTCGTTAATCATCATTTCCTTTATGGGACCGTTGGTCACTATTGAGGGAGAGGTGACTGCCATCTATAAATCGAGGGCTAGTTGTGTAAGTGATAAAAAGACCAAAAAAAAAAAGGACTATGGAGTCGTGTATAAATTTGAATAGTTTTCATGATCTTGCAATTCAAACTCGAGAAGTTTGGGTGCCAATTCTAAGAATTCCACAAGGCCGAAAGTAACTAAATTTATAAAATGAACCTTAGGGTCACACCTTGCTCCATTTTTTAAAATTTTTAAAAGATTTTATTATTTTATTATTATTTTTATCATTTAATCAATTTTTAATATTAAATAATAAAAATTAACCTGTCCTTGTATGAAAAAGTTGAGGATCAAATCTATCACAATAAAAGATTTAGAACGAAAATAATAAAAAGTGAAAAATGTTAATGATTAGAAGTAAATTTTCCATTTCTATTGTAAAAGGATAGGTAAAAAGTCCAAACAATTACAAATTTTATCTACCTCCTTAAAAATATCACCAAATATTTATGACAAAAAAAGTAACAACTTTCTCATTTCACCAAACAGGGATGTATTTAAGGTGAAGTTATAGGGACGATTGCCTCATAAACTCGGATAAATTCATGAATTATTTTATGAATTTTCCTTAATTTTACCTTATTCTTTTATTAACTTACCCAATTTTTCCACTCTAATGTTACTTTCTTCCTGGACATGGTTTCTAGATTGTCCCTATTATACATGATACTTTCTGTCAACTTTACTAACAAAATTGCTGGCAGCTATTAAGTGAAATGAAATTTATTTTATCTTATCTCCTTCGCGACATGTACCAAAGAAAATTTGGCAGACAAATTCTTACCCTCCATCTCCACCAAAATCACCTTTTTACGATGCTTGCTGCCCACCACCTCCCCTCCAAGCTTCTCGTCTTTAAGACTTTAAGTTCCCTCCACTGTCTTTCCTGTTTTTTTTTTTTTTTCCCTCGTTTCGTTGTCAAGTCATTTTCTTTCAATTTCTTTCTTCTCCATGTCCATGAACAAATTTCATAGTCAGCTTAAAACCAACGCTTCCTTTACGTCCCACACATACTTCCTTTTTGCTTCGCCACCCGACAAAAAAACCCTAAAAGGATAAGCACTCATTGCTTTGCATAGCAAAGTGTTCTAGTCCATGATAGTATTTATATGATAATATTAATTAATAAATCTAATCATTTTTATTTTTTTTATAAAATACTAAAGATTTAAAAATAATTATAATAATAAATAAAATCTTATTAGTTGATATCACTATATAAGCGCTCTCACACGGTTAGATACAAGACTCTGTTACGGCTGGTCCCCCACAATATAAGATCTCAGCAACCTCATTGGTTAATTTCTACTTCGTTCATCCTCACAACCCTCGAGAGAAATCGCTACCCATAATAATACAAGTGCCATCATATTGAAACCTTAATACGGATTGACCAAGACAATTCTTTATATCTTCATGTTAAATAAAATTTTTTATTCAAATTTTTTAAATGAAAAATTTATGATAGAGATACTTTTACCTTTTAGCGAGTCAACATAATTCAAATTTGAATTATTTAAGATTCATCAAAATTTTATATAGCTGGTGTACACTGAATAAAAGTTATCATATATATACATGAAAAAAGCGCTAAACTATCATTTTTGTTCGTAATATTTCGTGCAATCATCTTTTTTTATCATTGATCTAATTTCACCACCAATATTATCCTCAATGCTTAAAAAACATTGATTATTTAGTCATTTACCATAATTTTTCCCTAATCTAATTTTGCCCTAACTATTGTCTTCAATACTTAAAAAATCTAACAAATTGGTACCTTACTATCATTTTTATGCTTAACATTTCTTGTAAATGTTATTTTGATCCCAAACGAAGGAGCTTAATTATTAGAACTTTTAAATATCGGCGAGTGACTAAATTGTTAGGGCCTTTTAAATGATCGTTGAGGATGATATTGATGACAAAGTTAGATTTGGATACAAAAATTATAGTTGTATGAAATTTTATGAGGGAAAATGAGATTTACTTAACAAAGTAGATTGATTGAGTTGATAGGGTACCTCTTCCCCTTAACCAAGATCTTGGGTTCGAGTGCTGTGAATGAAGAAAATTTATATCGAGAGAGTTTTACCTTTTAATGAGTCATCTTTACTTGAACTGGATTAGCTAAGGGCTGTTTGACATCTGAATATCAGCAGTTTAGATAAAAAAAATGAGATTTGCTTTAAAAAAAAGGCTAGATAATGACCTGTTGTCCTTCCTTCATAAATAAAAGAGAAACGCAGAAAGGAGTAAAGCTATTTCATTGACCCATAGAACTTAATAAAAAGGAATAAAACTTTTATGCAGTGGATTTTAAAGAGCATATACCGTAGTGTCGAGAAGCTCTCCATCCTCACTCTATGTGATAAAAGGTTAAATTACGGGACAGTTTGTTTAAATCCTGCATGTACCATCTTACATATGCTGCAGGTTAAAAAATTGTCACACAAACAAACACGAGCTGCGACAAATCCATGAAAAATTGCTATTTTAAGAGAAAGATGAGACCTTCTTGTCGAGCGCTGTGATACGAGACTTTTTCATTAAACCAGGTTGAACTTTTACGGATACAAACACATTGGGCTACGAAGGCTGGGGGACCACTGGAATGCGATTGGCCGGTGCAAATTGATAGATGGGGCGAGTTTTGCCACAATTTGCAAATTGCCACTTTAGATGGTCAAGAGTGAAGTAAATCGATTAAGCAAAGGATTCACTTGAACGTCGATTCTTCGTAATTCTTATGCAAATGCTCGCGTGAGTCCTGAATTTACACTTTACTTTTCATTTTCCTCCTTTTTTTGTTCCATAATATACTTCCTTCCATTGGTTTTGTTTTATGGGTTAAAGGTGAGTCACGTTATACAATATTCGGCCTCTCATATTTAACCAGTGAATATATAAGATGAATCGAACAACTAGCGTGAACATCAACCTTGCCAGTATATTACCATTTTAGATATGGCATAATTCACAGGAATTGATATCCTTGTAAGTTCTAGTACAAGTAATACATTTATATATGTAAAATTGAATTGAGGCTTGGAAAGCTTTTTTCATTATGACTGATCAAAGAGGAAAATATGAAATAAGAAAATTAAAAATTAAGAAATCAATACGAATAATTCCTAGCTATCCAAATATAGCATACACAGTATACATCGTTTGCTAATATGATACAATATCATGTAATAACATAAAATGTACAACTGATGTGAACATCGTCCTTATCAGTCTACTACTATCAAAATATCTAATACAGTTCACAATAATTTATGTCCCTGCCAAGTTCCTATCAAAATAACATATTTCTAGCAAATGTGTGTATACTAAAACATAGAGGGGAATTGAATTTGACAAAACCATGTGAAAATAAGTTTATAACCACTAAAATCACTTCCTCTGTGGTTATATATCCTCCCATCCCATTCTCTTTCCCTTAACCCTATTGCTTTTAATAACACCAAATCAGGGACAAATCTAGAAATCTTATTCTAAGGGGTGAAACTCAATGGTAAGGCAACTTCACGAGCTCAAGAGGTAAAATTAGATACTTTAATGAAAAATCAGATAATATTATGTGAAATTTATATAGTGCATTTTATAAATTTTCTCGTGTTTAAGCGGGTGATCGTCCTCACACGCCTCCTAAATCCACCCTTGCACCCAATGTCACTCATCAACAACGTCAATCATCTTCCACTTCTCTTTCACGGGTGTCTTTCACGGGTAGTCTTTTTCCTCTTCGTCCCTTTTTTTCCTTCCTCAAATACTGTCGATATCATCTTTTTCCCCTACGATTTATGGCACCTCAGTGCTCTCATTTTTCCTTTTGTTCAGCCGAAGAAAAGGCATTTGTCTTGTTTGGGTTCCATTGCTATAAATTGAAAAATTCTCAAAGGGAGCGATACTGAATGATGTAGTGAATCCAATTAATAATTATTTGAAGTATTGATCAAAAGTTTGACATCATATTTGAAAGGTGAAATATATACGTGATAAAATATTTTTTATTGACTGAGTTTATGAATAATGTGTCGAGTTTGACTCATGTAAAAATCTCTACTTTAATTAGCTTTTTTTAATAATTATAAATTAGCTTTGCTTTCCATTGTAACATGATCTTTCTTGACGTCTCTGACCCGCTACACGCACCCACTTGTCCGTCTCTAGCCATGTCTAATTTCTTTTGAGATACATAAACATAAGATGAGATAAAAGAAATATGGAATAAAGCGATACCAAAGACCTCTTGGTCTCAAGTCAAAGACGGGTACCAATTATATCAAACCCTATGTTTTGTATAATTTCTTCTTCGTCGGGATGGTTAGGGTTTTGTGTACTAAAATTTATTAATCGAAGCGCGTTACTGAAGCCAATCTAACACATTTATAAGAATCATTTGCTGCGATCTTCCGTTGAGGCTGGTAATAACGCCTATTTTCCAAATCATGCTTTATATATATATATGAGGTGATTTAAACCTACTATCTACGTAGATGTAATTTAGCATATCTTTTCCTTTCTTTTTGGTCATAGAACATATTTCCGTCAAATAATGTATTCCATATTTTATAACAGGACAAAACCTATGATTGCTGTAGTTTCACCCCATGTTAGACCAATTCGATGTTGCTCAAACTTGGATTAAATAAAATTCTATAAACTTCCCGATACCATGTTATTCCCGCCGAAAATATTTACTTTCTTTTTTAGCGATAAGGGAAGTACGTGAGTTTAATATAATGATGTGAAATAAAAAGAAATAAATGGACATATAACTCTCATAGTGAGAACAGAACTTGAAACATTTTATTTATCAGTCGAAGTTTTATATTATCAGACTAAACCCATGTCCTCTAATGTTTACTCTGTATTAATATTTATATTTGGGATAATTACAGAGGGAATCCTATATGTTTATCATTTTTTGCAGTTAAGTCATATAAATTTAAACAAGACTAATTCAATTCCATAATATTAGTTTCATCACACTTTCAGTCCAATTTTTTACTATTTTGCTGATGTGGACTTTACATTGTCAATAGTTCTGTTAACGAAATAATGACGATTCTGACTGAAAGTGTAACAGAATTGATCTTATAGGACTGAATTAGCTATTTTCAAACTTATAGAACTCAATTATTTTTTTTAAAAAAGATAAACATATAGGACTTCCAATATCATTTTTCCTTGACTACCTAGCAAGAGTCATTGTGAGAAACGACTAAAATACGATTGTATGGTCGGGCTGCTTTCTAGTTTAATATCATAGATGACTCGCAACCACCAAGAGTGATGGTCTAATGGCCAAAAGTCTACTCCCATGCGATTTGGTGAAATTGAAATCTCACGTCCGAGTTTCGCTTTAAAAAATATTGCCAAAAGAGGCATTTGAGCTTATACCTTAATAGACACCGACTTTGTTGATCATATTAGACTCTTGGTAGTATTACATTAATGAGGATATTGTTGTACCAGTTGTATATTTTGTTATATATATTTTTTTACTATTAAATACGAACACTTGGACATTATGTAATGATGGTGTCTCGGTCACCATTACTGATACCATTCTTTTACTTATTAGAAAAAAATACTTGGCCGGCATTTACTTGAAAAAAAGTACTAATATATGGTTCAGTGTCCACCTACGAAGAAACCGCGAGGCAATTTCCACCAAGTTCATACTTTTCCAAAACGAGTAAGACGTTGCATCTTTCATTCCCCTTAGGTCTAAAACTATGTATACACTGCCGGAGAAAACGGCAAGTAAAATATTTGTTATTGGGTACGACAATCTCTTATTGTTGTCACGTTCTCAAGATACAGCCTCGAAGGCACATGCATTGAGCTTACCGTAAAGTTAGGTGATGTCCAATTTAAAATTTAAAATTAATAAGTTGAGGTGATCAACCCTCTGATGTCTTTAGATCTTTTTTTGTATTTCTCGACGTAAGATTTAATTTCAACACCGACCTTTATGTGATAATGTGATCCACAATGCACATGAGCTAAACCCTTTCCATGCTTGGACGATAGTACAACTAATGCAAGCCGAACCTTCTCATTTGCACAAACCATGAGTTCCATATTTGGCTCTCGACCGCGTGTGGATTTTTTCTTATGATCAGGTGTGAGAATATAATGTAACTTGCTATAATTTGATGTGAAATTTTCAAGAACTTATAAGAAGTTGAGCTTATATTCAACATAAAAAGTTAAACAACTAGGTGGGAATGTCCAGCTTTCTTATTATCAAAATTTTCATTCTGTTTGTCAAATTATTGTGAACAAATAGTTGACATGCCTTTAGTTGGCCCAGGATGAGATTGTCGGGTTTGTCAAGTTTATGTTTGAGATTGTCGAGGTCAACATGCTCGAATATTATTATTATTATTATTATTATTATTATTATTATTATTATTATTATTATTATTATTATTATTATTATTATTATTATTATTATTAGTGTTGTTGTTGTTGTTGTTATTGAGAAGTAATCTCACGTCGGACAATTAAGATATTGAAATCGGATTTATAAGAAAATTGGATAATACTACCTAACAGTTTAAGTTTTTGGGCGGAAAGGGGCTCAAACTCTTATTGGACTGGGTGGATATTTTACGTGGTGTTAGAGCAGTTCTTCGTGTGGGCTCACACTACGTCATACCCAAGTATAGAACTCATGGTCAATTAAGCTCGAGATTGGAAGAAAAATGCTTGGATCATGGCTAGTTTATCAAGTGCGAAAGATCAATTTTCGAGTCATCTTAGTTGTTAGACCAAGTACAGAAGAGAAATCACACCTCATCAACATGTGTCCCCCACCTAAGTACGAAAGAAAAATGTCTTATAAGTGATTGAACTGGTCTCAACCCAAAAATTTAAGTTATATGTGATAGTATCTAATTCTTTTATAAATGCAAAATTTATTTTTTATATGGTCGATGTTAGTTTAATACTCCTTCTCATGCGCAGTGTTTTAAGACTAAGGCATTTCACCCTAACTATGACACCATATCAAATTACTATTATCGGACCACCAATTTACCGTCGGCTGGGTCATGATGAGACTATCGAGTTTTCTGTACCATATTAGAGATTGCTGCGTCAAACCACTCAGATATTATTATCATTATTATTATTGGGATTTATAAGAGATTGAACCCATTTCCAATGAAAAATTTAAACGGTTAGATGGTGATGTTAAAGTTTGTGAACATTTATATTTTATATGATTTATATGAGTTTAGCACTATTTTTTCGATGTCCAATTCAACTGAAAAAGAAAATATCAAAATACAACTCTACTTAAAGAGAATAAGAAAGAAGAGAAAAGGGCAAAAGACGAGCAAGACGAGGGGGAGAAGAAGACGGAGTAAAAGACAGATAAACCAGAAAAATTCTCCCCTCCCGAAAGTAAAAGGTTTTCGATGGAATGGACCTCTCATTTGGAGCTTCTCTCCATTGCTTTCTTTCTTGCCTAGACAAATAATTGGAAGCTCCATTGCTTTCTTTGTGCTTTTATAATTTAAAATTTAAGTTCTCTCTTTTTTAGTTCAACCCCAAACCCTTTGATCGAGAGTTGTAATTCCACTCGTCATCATTCAGCGAGAAAATTCTTAATAATAAAATATTTATACGTCACCGTCCATTAAGTTGAGTTTCTGGATTGAATAAGAGCACAGTCACATATATGAAGTTGAAAATTTAATAATATCGAATCAATAAGATCAGAAACACGGCCTTCAAAATGAGGACTGAATGATTTCTTCTTTTACTTGTATGAGCAATCGATCTCAGAGAATGGCCGGTTTACAATCAGTCGGTATATGATTTCCTCATAACCTCTGAGTTGTTCCCGCTGGATAGCTTGTCAAGTAATGATCCTCCATGGGCAATTACGTTTTGGACTGGTTGCCAGTTGCCGGGGAGGTTGTAGCAATGAATTCAAACTTGAAAGTCCCCGTTGCGAAATGCTATGCATATGTGCATATTATTGAGAACGGACTTGACCTAATCTTAACCTCAAATATGAAGTTTACATGAATTCAAATTTGAACTTGGATCATGGCGAAAAGACATTCAATCATAATTAAAAGGACTTCGTATCTTATTATTGTTCGACATGGTCGTTCTTGTTCGAAACATAATTGATTCGATTGGTTTTGAATAACAAAAAAAAAAAAAAGGTGAACTAAATTGCGCCATGTAACACAAAAGCCCAAGTAAGAAATGTTGGGCCAGACAAAAGCCTAAGTTGTAAACCCTAAACTCAATACTAAAATGACATTTTAATTTCCTTCTTTTCGATACTTATTTTCGATTGTGAAGGAAGAAGTGTAAAAGAATACGAAAAATTTCACTAGTGAGTAGAGAATTGTAAACTTATTGTACTCAAATAAGGATAAGTATCGCTATGCCATACCCATTTCTCGAGTAGAAATAGCAATGGGGCAGAAGGAAGGGGGAGTATTTAAAGCGCTAGACCTGTCCTGCACCATTGACAGTAAAATATAAATTTAAATTCTAAATAAAAATTGTAAAAACCTTACAAAGCCTTTAAATGCTCTAAAAAAACTCATGTTTTATTGTATTTGACATTCTTTTCACCTTCACGATAACTAGTATCACAGTTTTTTAGTATATTTTTAGGGTTTTTTTTAATTTCTTACAAAAGTTTAAATTTATATTATGTCGTTTCCATTCTTTATCGTGAATCTGTTGATATGGCTAATTACTACTACTTATTACACTACCGACAAATGTTGACGTGTATCTCCATGACACACAAAAGACTTTCTCCCTGGTAATGCCTACACGCTCATGAACCTGGTGGTTTCACTAGGGCTACGTTGAAGGATATCACCAAGAATGGGCTAAATTTTCCATATAATTTAAAATATGTAAGTGCTTGCATTAACTGGACCGATTTGGGCCGAACCTTACCGTGGGGATTGTGATATTTTTTTTGGCCGGACTCGATTTTACTAAAATTTCCCAGTCATAGTTGTCCAAGAAGGCCCAATTTCTAATTGGCTGGATGAGTGACAGCCATTTGACACGTCTATAGGAAAAGACCTGAAGAAATGGAGCTTGCTGATTGGGGAAAAAACATGAAAGAAAAACAAGAAGAGATGAAGTGGCAAATTATTATAAGGAAGATATTGAACTTTCTAGATTACTCTAGGAGTAACTTGTGACCCTTTCTAGCAAAACGGTTTTGAAAAAGTCCCGTGTCAAGTTAGAAACTCACAGGACTTGAAAACTTAATTGGATGAATGAAAATTATTAATAAGAAATATATTGTAACTTTAAATTTGAAATATTTTGATTTCATATAAACTCATTCCAAATCAAATTGGTGTATATTTTCCTTAAGGGAGAATAAGGAAATATCTATTTTTGGATATTTTGGTTAACATAACGGTTGAATAAAGCCTTGCAAGATGTGTGAGGAATCTCTTGAGTAATTTTTCTGATAAACTTTTTGATAATATTAAGATTGGAGAACTCGAGATATCGGATTTGAGTCTCTTTTCTCGATAACGAGGGTCTGTGTACGGGATCAAAAAATTTCTATAAATATGTAATGTACTATCTTAATCTAGTGGATTTTTTACTCTATATTGTGGAAGTTTCCCTCAGTAGAGGGTTTTACCATGTAATTATCGTATTTGTATCCCTCTTCTCACTTCTCCATTGTTTCCATTACTATTGCACTCTAAATACTGGCATCTTGATACATGTTTTATCCCAACAAATGGCAAGATATAATTATGCAATATGGGTAAAAGTGATAAAGCTTGAACTAAGAGCATCATAGACAAACTTAGTTTGACGGTTTCTTGGTCATGAATTTTTAGCTGAATAAAAAGGAAGGTAGTAGTACTAACGACCTAACCACCCTTCGCTACTTAAATGTTCAAACTTTCATGTTCAACTACGAACATATCGGATGAGCTTAAGTCTCTCGGTCATGAGTTACTAAAACGAAGCTCATGACCACATGGGATGAGCTTCATGAGTGCATCGATGAATCGAATGTACACGTGACATGATTGCCAAACTCACAAAGGAGAAAGGGGTTCAAAATTTGCATGAGTTTCTCATAGATCTTAAAACATATGACATGATCACAAATCCTCAGTATAGAGACACAAATATGATTTTTCAGCGATCTTAACCTCTATCTCTTCTTTGCCTCTCTCTAGTCCACAATACAAAGAAGCCCTTCCCCTAGCACGTTTGGCTCCAACCGGGTGCTTTGGACCCCCTCCTCAAGCCTAGGTATGTGGTCTCCACCAATTGCTCGTCTATGGTAGTAAATTCCTTCACCATTGGCATTAGTGGCTTTTGCCTAGACAGCCCGTCTATCTTCTTCCTCTTCTCAATCGGTAGGTAGTCTCCCCCTTCCTCCCCCTTATGTTGATTTTAATTTTCTTTCTCTGGTGTGATAGATCCTTGCTTTCTCTGACACGGACCTTCGAGCAGCCTCTCCAAGAAGGATTATGCGACAACGTGCTGAGATATGCTTAGATTATCCTGGCTTCAACTAGATCTAGTTGTCTGGGGGCTAGATTTGGTTGTTCGACCACTCGATCTAGTTTTTTGAGACTGGACCTGCTCGAAGCTCTCAAGATCTAACTAGATCTCACCTTTATTGCCTTTGCAGCTCTTCACCAATGAAGGACCCAGACCTCTTGGATTTCCTCTGCTCCATCCTTCAAGGCATAGGAGTGCTAGGAGGACTACCAGAGCCCAAATACAGTAAGGCCCACACGAGTACAGCTCAAGAACCCTCATGTTTTGCTCTAATAGTGATATTACCTATGTGTGTCTCTATTAGAAGATTGATATTTAGGAGGATCCCTCTGATATTTCCATTAATGTAATCTTCAACACTCTTGAGTATTTTCCATGCACTCTTTTCAAGTAATGAATGAAATCCTTATTACTTTTGAAAGTAAAAAGAACACTTTCAACTATTAGTATAAAAAATTTCAATATCTCTGCAAGAGTTTTACTTCATATCCACCTAAAGTTTAATTTTACAGGTGGTAGTATCTCAAATTTTATATATTTTCAGGATTTAATCTATTAACTGTATGAAGTGTTATTTAGTTCTTGACAATTAGCAAGGCACCCTACATAAGAGTGCTGCCAAGCAACTGCTCGAGCAAAAGATGAATAGCATTTTTTTTTTAATTTTCAGGAAAGAAAGAGGCAAGGAAACATCTTTAAATTTAGGAAATCGATTTGTGTCTATGGATGGCAATCTCGGCTTGGACTTGGCGACCCGCTCTGCCCTGTCCTAGCTTTGCGCGATCCATGCGTGGTCAGCCAGGCCTAGATATGTTACCCGCTCCAGCACGTCCATATTGTATAATTATATATTTTAAATTTTAGTAGATTTATTAATACTTTTTTCTTTAATAAATTGGATAATAATAATTTTATTATATTGAAATTATGTAAATTCTTAATTTTATTTAAATATATTTAAATATACTATAATAAATACGTAAATTTTTTATCATATTTTATATAATAATAATTAATTTTTCTTTAAACAGGTTGACCCCTCCCCGATCCGACCAGTGTGAGACGGGGCCGACCCGACTCGTGAAGAGTGTGGGGTAGGTCTTGGTATCCAAAGCCCCATCCTACCCTTCCCGTCCCATTGCCATTCCAAATTGTGTCCATTGTCAGAAAAGTTGATAACAAAAAGAAATGGTAAGCTCATGCTCGAGCCCAAATTGAGAGACAAGAGGCCACAACATCTGGCAGTCAGAATTGGACTTAAGCGCGAGCACATATTCAGACCAGGCTTTGATTGTTTCGTGATTAAGTCTGGAGGGGTACCAAAAATTTATTGCCATGTTTACTTAATCAGACTTTTCAAAAAATTCCATTAAGTGTAGAACTGAAAATATTTTTTTTACTTATACTGGAATAGAAGATGTCTACCAGAAAATTCACCTCTACAATATTGAAAGTTATGTACGGAGTGAAAATTTTATTTTATTTTAGGCAAATCATTTCCTGTTCCTTATTTGTTAATTTTCATTACCATAAACGAATTCTCCTACAAAAGTTAATTTCTTTTCCACTTTTAATTTATAGTTGCCATGCCCATTTCACCCCTTATATAATGGTTCTGCTATAATCAGGTCACTTTGCATTTGCTGCTAATTCGAGTTTTCATTAACAAAGCAGGCATATTGAAATTGACTACTATTCTATTTTTCATCAACCTCGAAAGGATTACACTACCATTGCTCATTTTTCAATTGAAATTAAATTGTCAAACATTTTCACTCTAAGGAATTTACTCGGGATGCGTTTCATTTATTTTTAGCAAGTTAAAGGGAGGTTCAAGTTTTTCTTTTTCCGTGAAAAATGTAAATTCTATTGAAACCAACTATACAATGTTTATAGGATTATATGAAATTTCTCAGTTCGCGATAAGAAATGAACAAGAAGGAAACTATCTTTGCCTCAAGACCTTTAATAAAAATGACCTTATACCTCACCATATTGATAATGACTTGAAAAATAGTATCAGGAGCCCTCTCATAAGATTGGAAAATTTGGGGTATTCCTTTCTCACGAAATCCTGTATATGGCACAACAACATATTAATCTCCTGATAATGGAGTCAAGACTTTTTCCTTCCAAGAAATAACGACTGAAAGGCCTTGAGCCTAGACCTGAGTAGATTGATAGATAATAAGTTTGAGGCGACAAAAATTTGCTCAAAACCTGTCTGGAAAAAAGAACAATAAAAGAATAGGTGATCTCATGTCTTAGGATTGATGCACAGAAACAATAACAATCATTTTAAAGATATCCCCAAGTTTTGAGAAACTAGCCTTAGTCAGCAGTTTATCCTAAAGAGCATGTCACGAAAGGAAAGACAACCTTGGAATATGATTAGGGAACAATGTTAGTTTATGCCATGTTACGCCAGGTTTCCTTTGTCTAATGAACTCCCATGCCTTAGATATAGTAAAAGATAGAACCACTCCAGAATAAGCAATCATGCATCGATCGAGCGGATGCCCTAATCAAATTGTAAATAAGAGGGGCTCGAGGGTCTGAGGTCCAGGGAAGGAGAGGGTTGAACTTTTAGATGACTAGAGGCATAATATGTAATCCTTTATAAATTGTGTTTGCTACTTTGATATCTTCGACATTCACATGCCAACATCACAGGAGGATTGAACTTTTAGATGACTCTGGGCATAATCTGTAATCCTTTATAAGTTATGTTTTTATAGATACAGAAGAAAGATAATAGTAATAACGATTCAATCACTCCTATTAATAATATATAGGTTGCTGCTTGAACCATTAATTTTAAGTCTATGCATCCAAACTTGTCAACTTGAACCTGCATTGCCATTGAATTTCACAGTATCGGATTTCATTGGAGCTAAAATGGAGTCAACTTACGCAAACCCTTGTATTGACTCTGATACTTATTTGTTGGTACCGTCTCACACAAATAACAAAACTCAAGTGAAAGCGAGAAGAAATTGAAAACACATGTGTTGAGAATGAATTCAACATCAAACAATTAATATAAACAGTTATGATTTATAATAGAATTAAATACTGTCACCTATCAACTTAAATTTTTAGTTTGAATATGGGCTCTTCCTTTTATAAGTCATGTGGATATTTACAAGAACAACATGTCGAAGGGGCATAAAGAAAGAGTCCCCTGCCAAGCTCCCACCGCCAATCAGTATCCTTCCCATCGAAATGCCGGATTTCGAATTTTGAAAAGGATTCCCGGGGTTTCCAAGTCTTCATTTCTTGTCGTGGCTTTTCTATCTGCGTCTTATACCACGCTTCTCTCCCATCTTTAAAAGATATCCGGAGCCGAAGAAAACTACATTCACAATGGTTGATTTGAAGTCGAAAGTTTTTAAAGGTTAGCTCACTTCATCCCTCTTATACCATGAAAAGTTTTACCATGTACTCGAATTAGCAAAGCTAGGGGAAGAGTTTAGCCCTAGATTTCCTGGTCCTGGAGATTACCTTACCATACCCGTGACAATGAGATATTCATATTCCCTGATCAATTGGCACCAGGTCTTAAATGGACTTCGACCCAGAAGTGATCGATTTGTGCAGATATATATTCTGTAAATTTCCCCTGGCCGGTTATCGGCCTTTGAAGCATCATGCCATTGTTTGAATATAAGACTCGGGACTCCGCTGGCCTAGTAGTGGTTTTAAAATTGAGGGCGTAATATGACAGTGTTAGGTGCTTGTGTCTTTGGTTAAGAGTAAAACATGACAATGGATAACGTGAGAAAATGATGGAAACAGTACTCAGTTATTAATATTAGGAAGAACGATTTAGCGGACACTAACTTTTTAAATTATAGTAGACTTTTGGTGATGTTAATTTAATAGAATCAGTATTTGTACTAGTTATTCAATTCGTCTAATATGTTTATGGTTGAACACGAAAACCGGAACACTACGTAGCGGGGTGTTGGATCACGACTACCGTTGACCTCTTCTAACTGATGAAAAAGGAAGAAAGATTTTAGGAGTAAAGCATCCCAAGGTTGGCGCATCTCGTTGCTGGTGAAAGGCCGGCTCCGCTTATAGATTAGGCGATAAAAAGCATTTAGGAAACAGTACTCGGTTATTAATATTAGGAAGAAAGATTTGGCGGGTACTAACTTCTTAAACTACAGTAGACCTTTGATAGTGCTACATTAATAGGATCAATATTTGTACTGATTGTTCAGTTCGTCTGATATATTTATTATTGAACATAAAAGCAGGAACACTACGTAGCGGGGTGTTGGATCGCCATTACCGTTGACCTCTTCTTACTAATAAAATGGAAGAAAGATTTGAGAATCTAATCAATTGATGTATAGGAACCCCTAACACACGACAGTGAGATAGCACGATGGGAACAATAATCCATTATTAATAATAACTAGGAAGAAAGATATGGGAAGCTAATCATTTAAAAAGAAACCCTAACATTACTCAATATATCACATGAATTATAATAGGAATGTTATGGTTTTGATCCTCAATATTTTGGGCTGTGTTCATATTTGACTAACCTAAATCTTATTTGAGTTAATTTTAGTTCTCAACTTTTTAAATAATGTTCAATTTTAGCTCATTACATTAAATTTAATATTAGAAAAGGTTAATTGACTTTTTTAATCATAAAATATATATTTTCAGCTAGAAATTGTTTTATAATTATAAAAATGAAGAAGGAGAAGGGTTGCCGAGGACTCAACTCGTAACTATCTCAAGAAAGGTTATCGATAGTTTCTAGTACTAATAGTGACCCCACAAGGGTTATGATAACTGGATTTGACCCTCTTTTTCCATTGAGGTTTTCCTTTTTTTAATTTTTAATTAAAATATATTTTTAATAATTAAAATGTGAATTTACTTTTTTCGAACATTAAAATAAAATTGAATAACACCTAAAGAGTTGAGGACTGGAGTTGACTCCAAAAAGGCTTAGTCAAATATGATCTCATTAAATTATTTGAGAGTGAATTTTAAATTATTAGACCATTAGTTTAAATGGTTTTTTTATTGATTCTAACACGCATCACCTTAACACAAACAGTGTACCGCCAACATTTTTTCTTATTATCCCTTTTTCAGTCATAAAGGAGATTTAAAATCTTATTACCCCAATATCTTAATTGTGAATCAAAATCTAGCGTTTCTGTGCAAGTACCCATCTTGTTATCTCTCTTACATTGTCTTTCCATTTACCAAACAAAAGAAAGTAGAAAATTAGTATTTCCATTCGTCCTCACGCCTGAGAATTGTCTCCGGTTGGTATTACATACAAATCAAAGATCCCATCCATTGCCGCGCTGTCATATATAAACAAATTAAAGTCTGTTGATATATACATATGTCAAATACAGTCAGTTTATAAACAGTATCCGATAGCATGCTCGCGATATAATTTAGAATACAGCTAGAAAAGAGAGCAAGATAAGATATTTCAACCAAAAAAATTGATAAAATCGATAAAATTTATTTAATATTTGAAAGTACTCTCAAGTTTGAAGCGGTTATCGCTCTAACGTTCCAAAATCTGTCGTTGTTCAGATGCATGCTTATAAATTTCTATGCTGATTATTTTTTGTTATTAAATTCTAAATTATTATGGTATTCTGGACACTGTAAACTTAACAGATATGTGTTGACTGCTATATCAAATCACAATTTGTGGGGTTGGGAATTCAATGGTATAATCTACTCGAGAATTGGAATTCAAATGAGAAATTTATAAATAGTTGAAATTAATTACATGAAATGGCTCCAATGGTAGAGTTGATATTCAATGCGTCAGAATCGAGACCCAGTTCCTTGATTTCTTATACAGAATCTACTCGAATTTCATTGGGGTCTACCAAAATCTATCAAATCTGGCATGTTCTTATCGGTTTTGATTTTACTCTATACCTATGCACACTTCAATTAATGAGATTAAGATGACGGCTAACATTGGCCTTCAAATTACATTAATGCTATGCATGTCCCAGGCATCTATTAGAAAATTCATCCAGGAGAAAAAATAAGTTCAAAGAAATTGGCATGTAGAGCTAGAAATTGAGGTTCATGAAAGTGGATGTGAGAATGCTTACAGTCCAACTCTGGCGCAAGTACAGTTGCAAGCATGGAAAAAAAGAAAAGAAAATAAAATAGCATTTGAGATATAATCGAGAAATCGCGAGAGATAATTCTTGTAAGAAATTTTATGTCCAAACAGCCGACTTGTACCGATCGAGGTAGGAATTAGACAGAACTTCGACTTCGAGAGTTTCTAACTATTAAACAAAACAATGATGTCCGTAGATATGGACGACGAGAATTATCATATTTTTTTTTCCCAAGTGTATAGAGAAGGTGTTAGTGTATAATAGAATTTCACAGGTGAGATAGGGATCCCTATTTCTTGATCTAGGCTGAGGACAATACCATTGTAATAAACCGTCTTTATCCCGGAATGGCGAATTAGAAACTAATATTTATCATGTGAAAGTATCAATGCAATAAAATTGTAATTTTTTTAATCAGTTTATAAAATTGAAGTTGGTCCAAATGGTAAACAAGCTACAAAATAATGTTCATGATGAAAATAATTGATTTATCAAGTGAATTGGTTGAGGTAATAGAACATCTTTTTCGTTTAAGCGAAATCTCGTGTTCGAATTTTGTGAGTGGAGAGAATTTACCTTGGTAGTGGATCTTGCCATCTCGAACTAGATTAGTTAAAATTTATTAAATTTTTAGATAATAGTGATTCAGGTAAAAAAAATCAATTTGTGACCCTACCATACATGTACAACATTGCATTCAATGATCGACAGTACTTTGTCTCCAGATTTCTGACAACATTTTTATGATCTCTTAAAATGTTAAGTACCAATGACATAATTCTCTTGAATGAGAAAGCAATATAAAAAAAAAAAATCAAATTCACACATAGTTTTCATACTTAAATTAATTTTTTTAGAATTGTGACTAACGTTTTTTACTGAAAAATATTCATGGTAATCAATAGTTCAATGGAACTTGATTAATTTAGATGGAGTCGAATTAACCTACTAATTTGACTGTAATTTTTTAGAATGGACATGAATATATAGATGACGGTATCGATCAAAAGGAAATTTAAATGCTCGTGTAACCCGCAAAAGACCAAGCAAAGACTCGATAGTTTAAGAACTTGCCCATTCCAAGAGGAGTGTTAGAATGTTTCCTAATCAGTTGTTGAGCGCAAAAGTTTCAAAGGACACGAGAGGGAAGGAGTGTGAACTCAATCAACGGGGTGAAACAAAATGAAGAATATGACCATGAATTTCAGGGGTAAAAAAAGAAATTTTAATCAAAAAATATACAAAAATAATAAATTTTATATAAGATCCTATATGTTTTTCTTAAAGTTTAGGAGGATAATTGCCTCTATGCATCTACTAAACCAAAGGCAGAGCCGAAGAACACGCCTTATTATTGAGAGTGGAAAATGATAAAAGTCTCACATCTAAAAATTACCGAGTCCATACGTAACGAGTATATCATCTAATAGTGCATACGTAGTATAACAAATTAATAAGATTTTACCATTTTAAAATTTTTTATAAAACCCCTAAAAATAATCATAAAAATAACTAAATTTTATTAATTTATAGTACTATATAAGCATCGTCGCATAATATAACCATTATGTACAAAACTTGGTCATTCCAAATATGCAAAATGATTTGGGATCCACCAACTTACGTGTTAGCTTTTTCGATCAAATACCTTTACTTTGTAACAAAAGATTTCTCATCTACTGGGAAATTCACGCACCACTCAATACAAAAGGGCTTGGCCCATTGTACTGCCTTTATACATCTGAAACCTGTACACAAAACCTATACGTTTGCTCAATAATTCCCCAAAATCGAAAGTAGAAATACTGCCATATATAGTTTTATTTTATCCCACGACTGATCTATACAACGAAGATCGTTTTCTACAGCGTAATCCGGCCTATGGCGCTGTGGTATCGACGTTCCGGCATCTGCCTGCTGCAGGCTTTGATCTCCTCGGCGCAGCGGAGAGCTCTCTCGATGTGGTAGCCTCCACCGATGCTGACTTCCCTCTCCAAGTGGGAGCAGTAGCCCTCAAACACGCTCAGGTTCACGTGCAATTTGAAACCCATCAGGAACAGGAACTCAACCTCCAACCTATTCATCTCCTCCGTTCTGAGGCCCCCGACCTTCGCAAAGTACGAGTTCCGATAATTCCTGGCGTCATGAGCAAACGAATGTCTGTCAAAGAAATGTCTCAGGTCGTATTGTTATCTACCAAGATTAACGCCTTCACAGAGCCTACGTGGTTTGGCTTAGAGCTTGAAATTTAAATTTAAAAACAATTCAAAGGAAATAGTAAATGACCAATTACGACTCGTTGAACTAAGTTTATAAGAAATTTCATGACAATTTTGTTGGATTTTTATTCTTACTAATATGGTTTAACAATATGTCATTGACCGAATGTCCATGCTTTCCTAACAGTTAACTCGATTAAGTGATCTAATTTAGTTTAAAAGGCATCTCGCAAAGTGTACGGACTAATGTGAGGATACGAAAACGAAAATTTAATGATTCCATAATGAATAAAATTAAAAATTAATAAAATCTAGAGTACTAATATACAATAAAGGGGTTATGTGATTGGGTCACACACTATAAATTCGTCCCCATAGGTGTCCCATTAGTTAGTGTGAGAAAAGAGAGAGATCCAACGTGCTCTCAAATGGAACCGTGTAGATCCAAAATCTGATTTCACGACTATTACTATGGATTCAGATACATTTTATACATGTTTTCTTGATAATTTCAGCACATCTAGGAATTTAATTCGGTTTAATAAATCCTTCAAATTTCCCAATCAAGGTCGATCTTTTAGAATCGAATTTGCCTGAAAAATGTCTTTTGAGTGACAAGCTGGACTTACAGATCCTCTGCGTATTTGGAGGCTACCATGATCGTAGTGATAAGAAGCCTGTGCACATTCCTCGAGTTGATTCGGAACGCCGGGTTGGCTTGGCAGAAACGATCGATGTACACATACGCGACCACATACACTGACGGCCCGGCCCTCGTGTACCGGGAGATGCGCTCAAGGTACGACTGGATAGTCATGTCAGGCCGCTCCCGGCAGTCGAAGGCCAGCTGGGCCCTGTCGCTTCCTGTCCGCGAGCAGTTCCCTGCAATCCGCTCGTTCCGCGACACGGTCCGCTCGATGAGGGAGGAGAGGACCGATATCACGAGCGGGGTTTGTGAGTCGGTGGCGTCACGGTATGACGGCGACGAGTAGAGATCCGACCGGAGCTTCCTTGGGGAGATCATCGTAGCATGTCCTCCAGAGCAAGAAGCCATGCGTGAAGAAGAGGAAGCGGTTCTTGATGGTTCTTGATGACTGTCAAGCAAAGCCAAAAGGCTGAAGAGGGGAAGAGTACTCCAAGCGGATGTTGAAGGTAGGAGAACGAAATTCTATATATAAATGGGTCAATGAGTGAAAGAGGAGGACAAGCCTTATAAGTTAATAAAATTTGATTAATTTTAAATTTTTTTAGTAAAATTTAAAAATCCCAAAATTAACCTTCAAAATGGTGCATTTGATTTGTGTCATAGGGTAAATACTGTTAAGTAATAAAACCATTATGGCCTTCGAGGAATGATCTATTAGTAAACTGATAATATAAAATAGGTTAGGTTTAGAGTTTGACTCTCTCGGGGCCGATATTTAGGGATTAATAGCGGGCCCCGGGCCGTACAATATACCATCCGGTAGATTAGTCGATTGATACGGCATTGGATACTAATATAAAAAAGGTAATATCATTATATGCAAGACTTTATGGAAAGAGAGAGGAAGGGGAGCCTAAAAAGTGATTGTTGTTAGAGGGAGATTAAATTAATTAATTTATTAATCATAAAATTGGGCCTCTTGTTTGTGGGTCTCCTATTAAAGTTAATTTTCTGTTCCTATCTCGTTATATATATTTAAAGGCATGATGTCTTGACAAGATTCAAAATGTTTTTGAAATATGGGATACTATATTCAAAATTTTAATTAATTAGTTATAATGAGCGTTCTGTCCCCGTTGTATCCGTCCATCCAATAACATAATCCTCAATTTGAATTAGAAGGCTTTTCTTTACGAGATTTTTCATACCTTTTTAATATGTTTTTCTTTTATTCTTTTCATGAAAAGTTGAATTCAATGTTAGACGGACAATAAAAAGACTCGTGATACTTAATAAGAATTGGATATTAACACTTATAATTTTTCATTTTTGATTTAATATGAGGACAACCTCGTAAATGTTTGATAAATGTTTTACATGGAATTGGAGTATAAAACTCGTAGTCAATAAGAACCCGATTCTATTTGAATTCATGTGCATGGCTCGAGGATCAAAAGAGAAAACACGTCTTACTCTCAGTTGTCTCCCTCATTCGAGTAACAAAGAAAAATATCCGACTCGAGATCAGTCATTAAGTGTCTTTAAACCTAGCCTTTCACAAGTTCAGTGGAAGTCCCGCATCTTACAAGTCAGGTACCTCCTCAGTAACTAGAAGAAAAGTTATGTTATGAAGTCATGGAAAGTGAACCGATTAGGAAGACGCCAAGAATTTTCCTTGGAAGGTCGTGGCAAGTTCGAGGATTGGGCTCAGGAGGGAACATTTAGCTGGTGGAAGGCATTAAAAATTAATATCTCTATTTATCAAAAATAAAAAATTAATATATCTTTTCCTTTTATTTATTTATAATAAATATAAATGCAATGAAGATTATATCAGATTCGGCTGCCTCCCTCCTTTTGTCCTGAAAGTACAGACAAGAACAGCTCAGCTTTCTTTGATATACAGTTTTTTTTTATTTAATTCAGTGCAGATTCGCCATTTTTAGACTTTCAAGCAGAGGCCCGCCGACACTTGTCGGTCGTGGTGGATGGTAAGGAATTCAATAGCCGCTGTCCCGCCAATCTGCAGGCGGACAGTCAATGGCGCGAGTTTTGCGGCAATTACCATTCTCTAAAACGATTTATCATATCTCTATTACTTTAAATAAATTTAAAATATATTTTGTTTCATTTTTAATTTTTAAAGTATTGTTAGTCAAATTTAGTTTACAATTTTATCGATTTTATAATTTTAGTGCACTTCACATTTTATTACTCTCTCATCTTTTTTTAATTAATTTCACGATTCTCTCGACTTTTTCTCACGATTCTTTTAATCATATAATCTTCTTTTAAATTTTTAAAATTGTCTAACTACTTGCAATGCTGGTTTAAAACTTTCACAAAAAATCTACTTTATCATTTTTATTAGCCGTTTATTATCATTTTGATATTTTAAAAAAATAATTCTTTTGCAACTAAGGATCGTCCGTTGCGGCACCCAGCACTCGATTATAACTGAAGTTGAGATAGAGGATCTACTAGCGAAAAGATAAACACAAAGATATACATGGAAAACCTCCGAAAGAATTCGGAGTAAAACCACATAGCAAATATAGAAGGATATTACTCTAACAAAGGTTTACAATACCTCCTCTCTACTCATATGCAGTTAACAGTAGCAATAACAGTATCTTATAACAAGAGAAACTACCGTCAATTTGAGAAAGAAAAGACTAAATAATTTAGGTGACTCTCAAATGTTTTCCTCTCCCTCTAAAACTTCCTCTCTTTCTCAAACTGGGATTCTCGCGCTCGGCTCTCCTCGCCGGCCTTCCGTAGAGCGACCTCTCGGTGGGATATCTTCCTCTGAGCAAACTGGGGTTCTCGCTCTCGACTCTTCACTGGCCTTCCATGGTAGGCGTGTGCGGCACCATCTTCGTTGGGATCACTCGAGTTCTCCTTCATTCGGGATCTCTCCTTCGTCCCCAAGATCTTGCCTTCTCCTCTGAGAGCTCTTTCGAGCTCGTCCGTGAGCTCTTGAGCTCTGATACCACTGGCCGAGGATCGTCCGTTAGGGCACCTAGCACCAGATTAGAGCTAAAGTCGAGATAGAGAATTTACTAGCGAAAAGATAAACTTCAAAATATACGTGGAAAACCTCCGAACGAATCAAAGTAAAACTACGAGACAAAGGTAGAAGGATTTCACTCTAATAACGATTTACAACATTTGCACTCCACTCAACCATTTCTCCGAGCAGTTTTATTTCCTTCCCAACCAACACCTTCCGTTCCCACGATTAAGCCTCACACTAATTCATCAATGTTAATAATCCGGCGCGAAGTACCAGTCGTGAATCTAGGAAATTATTGATCCAAGATGGTACAACAGAAGTTTTAAACCATGTATTTTTGTCCATGTTACCCGTGATCTGAGATTTTATTTATTTATTTTTTTTTCCCGGTCCACGAAGAGTCATTTGTATGGGTCCTCGTACGCGGACGGCCATTAAAAAGGAAAACCGTGTCTTGATATTTGAGGGCACACGGGGCAATTGCTCGGGCTCATCGTACTCGGAAAATATATGCAGTTGACAGCTTACCGGCACGTGCGAATTGCTTGACGAAGGTCCATGGAAACTCCCCCGGAGATTTGAGAGATCAGAGGCAGTCAGTAATCAGTATTAAATTGATTAATTAATTCTCCTTTAAAAGGGACCAATAAATCATTATTTAATCGTGTTGAATGTGAAAATTATTTTCCTTTATGGTCTGTGGAGGGATCCACCCTTTTTAAAAGATGTAACTGCGACGTGAATGTGAATTTCAAGATTCGAAACAACGTGAATGTGAATTTCAAGATTCGAAACGACGAGAATGAAGAAGATTTTCAACATTCGTAGACTAAACAGTATCGCATTTGAGGATGTTGTCTAATTACAGTGATACAATATTCCGGCTCACAATTCAATGATTCTAAATTTGATTTTTATGTGAAAGTTATGCATTCATCTATTTTTCCTTATTTCTTATCTTGTACTAGAGGCCTTCCTTATCCCAAAAAAAAAAAACTCTACCACTATGTAATACACAACAAATTTACCATATAAATATTTCTTAAATATTTACACATGTATAGTTTTCCTAATTTTTGATGTATAATTTTATGCCTATCATATGATTGAAACACTAATTTATATAACGAACTAATTATACATTACACGCTAAATACTTGCCCATATAATCCAAAGCACGCGAAGGTTTGAGCCCAAGGTGCTGGTGCTTCAGATGAACGATAGGCTGAAATGATACGATGATCTTGTCTTCAATTTATGATTAAGATATCATGTATCGAGTTTATGTACCTCACTGTTCTCCTCCTCCAATCCTCTAAGTTTACAAAATTTTCTTATTCATATCTATTAAAAAAAAAAACTTTTAAAGTGGAAATGGCTAATCTTTTATTGGTTCAAAAGAATTTTTTTTATATTGTATCATAAGAGTTTCCATGCGAATTTAACTCATGCCAAGTGTGAATGTGGAGCTCATGGTCCGTTAAGCATGAGATCGGAAAAAAAATGTCCGACCCGTTATCAATTTATCGAGTATGGAGAAAAAAAATCCGACTCTTTTGCTAACCAGCGAATGGAAGAGACCGTCTAATAGTAGTTTGTCCTCTCATCCAAGACCGAAAAATACCGGCTCGAAATTGATTGTTGAGGGCTGGTGCTTAACAAAACGTGCTAAGTGCAACACGTTGTCAACTGAGGCAGGTGTGGAAAAATAAATCTCACATGAGAAAGTTTAGAAATTAAAATATAATTTATAAGAAAATTTAGTATCGCAACCTGAGAGTTTGAACTTTTAGAAGAAAACCGATCCAACCACTTAGGGCAATGTGAATTTATCACACAACGGACCTTCCAGAGAGTAATTTCCAGTTTGGTTTTTTTTTTTTTTCCTTTTTATTCATGGGCGAAAGAGTGGATAAGTCTAGCTACATCTGCCAACAAAAAGAGATCCTCACATTATAATATAATACATTTTACTAACGTGTCAAATAACTATTGGTTATATTCGCTATATCATTCGTGAGCTTGATTTATCTAAGAATTTCTCACTAACAGCTAACTACATAACTTGGACTCCCGCTCCTTCTTGACAAGTCATCTTTCATTTTCGATTTCCATAGTCACAACATTTTACGGCCGGTTTTGATAGTCGGGATCTGGATCTAGTGCGTAGCAAATCCATAAAGATTGAAAGACGATGTAGAGTGGTTCGGAAACTAAATAAGTCTGATATAAGCATCCTCTCTCCACTTGTACTTAAAAGGTACGAGCAGTTGAGCAAGGATGTTATTGTCGATTCTGATTTACGATCCCTATCCCTCCTATTGAATGCATCCGAGATGAGTTGTCAACCGACTTCATCTAACTAATCCTGTTGGGGGTAGGAGAAGATGGCCATAGGCAGGCCTTAAGGAATTAATGGGCATTCACTATGCCAGTGCACAAAATTATTTGCCATTCACTGGCTCAACATTTTATTTGGAAGGCAGTGCAGATATGATCTCTTCCTTTATGTCATCTACATGGTCAAGTTTAATTTCCTGCTTCATTACTGGAAAGTTCAATGGTACGGTATCATTTGCATTTTTAACTTTGAGAATTGGAGTTCAAATGAGGAAGTTATAAATTAATAGGTAAGAGTACAGAGATTAGTAACTCTTATCCATTATAAATGATTGAAGTTACTACACGAGCCACTCTCTACATAATTGCTTCTAGGTATCCTATGTGCTATAACGGGGGCCTGGATTGATTGAAACATGTTCATTGATTTCTTACCTGAAACACACCTGAATTTTATTTGCTTTTATCGAAAACTGGCCGTGTCAAGGTAAGTTCTTATCGATCTGATATTACCCTATACCCATGCACACACACCTTTACTCTCTGCACCAGTCTCTGTAATCTTGATGTTTAGTCCAGCAGGTCAAGAATTTGAATGGTTTCATAATAGCCTTTACTTCAATTTTAGTGTTGAACAAGGGTAGGACTACAATAAGAAAACACCAACTTCAAAAGAAAAATACACTATAGTAGGCGCTCCCTGTTGCAACCATAAAGCATTTATTAGGACCATATCAAGCTTCCATTTCCGAAAGTCCTCATCCCTCTTGTTGGTCAAATTGAAAGCGTGGCCACTGTAAGGATGATCAAATAGAAAAGTTGTGTATAAAAAATAAAATCATCAAACGGCCATTTGTTGACTTGTTTGAAGCATGGAAGTCAAGGCATTCCCTAGCTTCTTGGCCATGGCTTCCCATTGACAACTTGTTCTTATATAGTTAGTCCACAGTATTCAATCTCTCCACGCCAAAGCTACTGAATCCTTCTTAACTTTTTTTTCAATAAGTACGGTAGTAAGCATTGATACTTCATTATATCAATGCTTACATCATGCCCCGATTTACAAAATACACAAGATCTTAATTTACTAAGGAACACATCATCTTACAAGATATTATGAGTCTCCCTAAAGCCTAATGGTCCTGCAAAGTGGCGCTGCTGATCTTAGACTTCAACCCAGATATCAAAACAAGTCTAGAACGAACAAAATTAATAATGAGTTCAGATGTGGCTTGAGTGAAAAATGGCTTGTGTTGGAATATCATTTGGTTTCTAGCTTGCTAGACATAATAAACGAGGCGATAGATGATGGAATCAAGCTTTTTTCCTTTCCCCTAGTTAGTCTTTGCTGCAACTCAAGGTCTCAATGTTGTGCTTGCCTGTGAATAAGTAGAAAATGGAGTTTTGCATTCCATGTCTGTCTTGTGGAGGGACAAGTGAAAATTATATGAGATCTGATTTCCTCCTCTTGTTTGCAGAGCTCGCAAGTAGGTGGAATATATGACTTGAGAACCAAATCAGGGCATGCCATTGAACAATCGGTATCTGTGGTCTCATTGTCCTCCATGCTCCAGGCGAGCTTAGTTGAAAAATAAGGCTGGGAGTCCCAGCATAAGGTATCGCGAACTGAGAGCGTAGCGAATTGAGTTGCTTGTTGTATGATCTCTTGGTCCTTATTAACTTTTGTCACTTGTGTTTTGATAATAGGGCAAATGTCTACCAGGATGTTACAAGAAGGTACATTCATTTTGAAGAAGCAGAAGAGGATTGTCCTCTTAAAGCCCTGCAGCTGCCCCAGGGCCCAGCCAAGTCTTCCTCATCTTCCTTCTCAATCCCTTCACTCTCCTTTCTAGAGCAGAAGGAAAGTTCTTCCTTCTGTGTCCAGTTTTTCCTTACCTTCTTCTTGCAGTGACATCACAGGGCACCACTGGTAATGAGAATGAGATGAACATAGAAATTACAAGTTGTTCTACTGCTTCTTGCTCCAGTGCAGCAAGGATTTCATGAACTGTGGAATATGATGGAACATCCCTGCGAATATGCTAGAAGGTTTTGCAATTATCGCATTGATTTGGGAGATGCCGAACTTCAACTCCAGTTTACATAAGATATATAATCAGCTCGAAAACCAAATGTACCATGGCATAAAACAATCTAGTTTTCCGGTCACATGGCAAAGTTCTCTTTTATATCCTAGCTTGCTCTAGGACAGGCTCCCGACAAGGCAGCGGATTGCAACATGGGCGAACATATCTTCCCTATCATGTGTTCTATGTGATGAAGAAATTGAGATTTCAAAACATCTACCCACTCAATTTGGGAAGTTATCCTGAGACAACTTCAAACCACTTGCATAGCTGGACCGTGGGAAGCTCAGTTACAGCATGCCATTTTGCTCAACAAGGGGTGTAGTTTAACTCGTTGATATATAAGCTATTATAGACTGGCTTTATTTATTTTGTATCGATAGAGCAAAATAACATAATATTTAAGAACCCTCTCCAACTCACATCTCAGATAGTAGAGAAACTTTTGTACATCCTAGGAATAGAATAGTCTCACTCCCTAGGTTGGAGAATAGATCATGGTAGTATGCTAGCAAGATCGCTAAATATTCGACTTCAAATGTAAAAGTGATATATAGTTTTTTTATTAACATTAATGAAATTATATAATTATCCCAAAAAAAAGATATATAATCAGCTCCAATCATATGGCTACCACTCTACTAAACAATTCTCCCGCAAACTTCTTCCGTTCTCAGCAACTTCATCAGGACTTCAGGAGAGCAGATAATGATTTCTCCATTTTCAATCTCAGGGAGAAGGTAATAAAGAGATCGATTAACCCGCTGGAAAATACATCTTCCAGTTTAGCAATATTCTTTGTTTTCACAACCACCAAACTGCCACTTCATCATTTATGGCATTTAACTTACCGGAGGTGGTAGATATTTGTGGAGCTCCAAAGATGAGCGCAGACAAACTGATCTGCTCCTGCTCTGCCACATTATGGGGCGAAATCCGAGCAGACCTCGCCATCTGCAAGTCAACCAAATCACTTGAAATAGAAAATGGAAAAAAAAAAAATTTCATTCTCAGGCCAAACTAGCAGCTAAGTCTGTCATAGATGAACATGCTAACAAGCGCGAGAGGGAAAAAAAATGGTCGTTTCTCAACCCATTTCTTTGTGCCATCTATAGTTATTTTTTTCCTTTCTTCCGTATGTATTGAAGAGGCACATAAACCTAAAAGGGAATAAAAGAAATATAGAATAAATAAGCGGATAAGTTCCACTAATGAAAATTAAATCAAGACCTTTTGGTCTTACATCGAGAGCAATACCCCTGCACCAAACCTCATTTCTCTACCACATTTATAATTTGTAGTTAGAAGTTGGTATTCATTTCCTACTTGATTAATTTTCATTTATAAAAAGGACATGGTAGAACATAAAACAGATAACCAAAGAAAGTTTCATATGGTTGGTATTATTCTCATCTTATAACTTAAAAGGGAATAAAATAAATATAAAATAAATAGGCGGATGGAGTCCCACTAGTGAGAATTAAATCAAGACCTCTTGGTCTTAGGTCAAGAGCAATACCTCTGCACCAAACCTCATTTCTCTACCACATTTATAGTTTGTAGTTAGAAGTTGGTATTCGTTTCCGACTTGATTAATTTCCATTTATAGAAAGGGCATGGTAGAACATAAAACATATAAATAAAGAAAGTTTAACATAGTTGTATCATTCTCATGATCTTATAACTTAAAAGTTTTGAATTCAATTTTATCAAGTTCGTACACTTTTTATTCTCGTTTCTTTACTTGACTCTACTGACTCAAAATCAAAAATGTCATTTGAAGGTTGAGGTAGAGGTCACGTGCTTCTTATATGCTTTGACGGAGATGTGCGATTACAAGGCAGAATTTCTCTGATCTACCTACAAATAATGAAACCTGCGACAGCGGTTATGGAAAAAAAATATTAGATCATATCTCATAGCAACACGATAAGAAAAAAATCAATTAAATTAATCTGATTATTAATAATTAAGATAACTACTTAATTTATTATAATCGATTAGTATTTTCTTGCATCACATGACGAGATAAGATCATTTAAGAATTTCTGAACGTTACGGCGTGCTTCCCTCGAAAACATGTTGATTCCAAGTGTTTTCAGCATGTCAAAGATCCACATGCGGAATGTGGCAGTAATACTCCTTGGATAATTTCTATCTAATTTTACGAGCCACGTGCCCACTACACGTGTTACGAATTTCCAAAAATTCATTTCTATGTTCTTCTGGATTTTGTTCCTCCAACTTCCAATGACAAATTGTCACATATCCTTTCTTTCTTTTATTTCTTGACTCTTTTCCTTTTCCTCCTATCCTATCCGACCTTTTTTCCTGGACAAACCATTTCGGGCCTCTCGTTATCTTCCCTCGAGTATATAATGGGCGGAAATGAAAAGGAAAAAGACACTAAGGCTAGGGATATAAGTTTAAGAATCTGAAAACTGAAAAATTTTAAAAAAAATCAATCAATCAACATTAATCTGAAAAAATCGGATTTTTGAAACTCTGCATGAAAATCCGTCGATGTTTTAGGGAAGCAAAAACCGATCGGAGAAAGTTGGATTTTGACCCCAAAAAACTGGTGGTCCAGGACTGTCCTGAGTTGAAATATCTAAGTGTACATTTTTTTTTATTTTTAAATATTTATATTAGAAATATGATCAGTTTTTAATATACTAGTGAATTTATATAGACCCAAAGCATTTTCTTTTAAATGGAACACGGCCGAAATGTTTCATATTGACAAGCGAAAGACAGAAGAATATAGCGATTTGAACTGTACTAATTAAAAAAAATACTTGACAAGGATTAAAAAAAGGAAAAGATGACCGTGCTAATAAGAGAAATGGGCTAAAATACTGTTCTTGAAGGAAAAGAATTTTTTTTTTTAAAACTATAGTTTTGAAAAGGAAAATTTGAATATCATTTAGTTGCATGTTCAGCATGTATTTTCAGTTTGTATAGCGAACGCACGCTGAATATGCAATTTTAACATGGTGATTGTGAAAATAATTAAAATTTCTTTTTATTTGTTCACTTCGGCCTAATTCCGCTTCTGATGGGTCATGCCATGGGTAACTCATTTTATCAGGTTCCTCCTTCTCGGACTGGACCAAGCGCAGACCCATCAACTTTATTGGGCCAAGCGCTCGACCGGGAAAGAATTGCCAGGTCAAAATTCATAAGAAAAAGGTTGAATGTTTCTTGTATATACCTGAGAAACAATGAAATTATCATTATGGGCAATATTGTTTGCCACGGGGTGTACAGGAATTCGAGCACCTTATTTGGTTTCAGTCGGACCGACCGAGCAATGGAGCGTCTCCTGGAACATGTTCTATCCTAGTTTTCACCGCTAAGCATGCCCCGAGCCCGAGCTAGACCTGCCGATCGAACTCCTTGAAGCATCCCTCCAAATAATGGATATTCACTGACTTCATATGTTTTGTTTTTCAAACATATTTACTTACAGGTTGTCCCCGGCAGCCCAGAAGCCATGAAACCCCAGAGGGAAGTTCAAGTGCCTGGGCACTTCGAATCTTGCTACCAGTGCATCATCTTCTCCAATCCTCCGCGGGTTCAAGATCACAAGGTAGCATCTCTGTATTGAAACTGCATACTGCCATTTAAAAAAAAAAAAAAAAGCAAAATAATTAAAAACTTGTTAGACATTTATTTACATATATATATACACACACACACATACTAGAATGTAGTCCTCGTCGTTGTACTCACCTCAACTACAAGAATGTAGCCCTCGTCTTCTTCTCCTCCACCTCCAACCCCTCCTGTCTCTTTGGGCACAAAAATGGGCTCCCCGATGAATCGCCTGCTCCCGGTGGACCATGTTCGCGCAGCATTGCCCGAGACATCGAGCTTCACCACCGAGTCAAATGGAAAGTGGGGTAACATTTGACGAGAACCCGAAGAGGTGCCAGCAAAGGTGTATCTGTTTCTAGCACCAGAAAAGGCTGGATTTATCACCGGAAAATCCGATGACTTCCTCCATGAGTTCAGAGGCTCGACATGGCATTTCATGCAATTTCCGTCAGCATCTAGGCCTACGGATCCCTATGTCAGAGTTGAACGAAAAACATTATTACAAAAGGCTTAGTTCCTTCTCCCTAGCGTTTTGCTAGGATATGGTTACTAAAGGAAATCTCGAAGTAATTTATCGATCGGATTTCACCTGAATAAGATGAGGCAGCAGCGATTTACTTTCGTCGTCCTCGACGTTCATGATCGAAGGGTCAAGTTTACCAGTTTGCCAGTTATATCCTGTCCAAATGACAAACTACTAACGCTAATTTTCATCACAGTTGAAACAAACGAAAAGACGAGAACAAAAGTTAGTGGCCAAATAAACAAACAGAATGGTGGTGTCGGAAAATAAAGAATATTAAAAATATTTGGTAGCAAACTTCACCAAAAAGATAATTATGGTTACCAAAAAGGAATATTAATAATTGGGATTCTGGATGTATTTATCTATCTACCTATATTTATATGTATCTATCGACAAATTCTTAATTGATCCTATTTTACAAGATGAAATGAAAAAAATACCAATTAAATTATGACAAATAAGTTAATTTATATTGATTATTGAGTAAAATGTCCTAATTATCACTAATCACTATAATTTAACTAATTCTTCCTTATCACATTATTGTAACGTAAGACCATTGAAGATTTTTCCTATCTATCTATATCTATTTCTATTATCTAATAAGTATTGTTACTTTAAAAAGAGAGAGTTGGCAGTTCGTCTCATTTTTTGACTTTCATAACTGCCCTTAATAAATATAAAATACAGTAAAAAAATACTAATTCGATTGTATAATCACTCCTAAAAAAATAGCTAACACTCAAAATTCTCTCAAAATTTCTCTTTAATTCTCTGCCTTGCTACAGTTATTTATTTAATTTTTATTGAATTATGATTATACAAAAGTAGGAATATTGTCGAAAAATTTAATATTCAAATATGAGAATTTCTTTATAATCGACTACTATACGATTGACAATTGTGTGCTGCACGTGTGGTCGTCTGTGTTATAATATATGAGGGGGGTGAAGGAAATTCATATACCGAAGAGTTTCTGGAAATTGAACCAGTCGTAGGAACAAGCAGATGCCTGGAATTTGATCTCCAGGGTCCCGTCCTCATTCACCGTCTCAAAGGCATTCCCAAAATGGAGCAGCCACAGCTGCGGAGGAACTTCGATCGGCACAGACCAGTCCCTCTTTGACGACGACCGGTCATCAGGGAAGCGCGGCAGCAAGTAGATCGGCGACGTGGGCTTGCTAGGATCAACGGACAGTGCCGATATCATGGGCGATAGTCCACACACTGCACCAAGTGATCCTGTACTTGTATTTGATAAATATTAGCTAACCACACCATTAGCCACAATTAGAGCTACTGATTCTAAGTAAAAATTGAATTTATCGGAAAAATTACACATTTTATATTGCTCGGACACATGCATAAATCGGACCTTTATGACATGAAGCAGCATTCGAATAAATAATTTTTTTTGCAAAGTTTATCAAAATTTTTGCGGGTAAATATAGAAACCGGTTTGGCCCTCGAACCAATTTCGGATCGACCTGAATCAAAAGAACTGGTTTGGTATGAGAAGCCCGAAGCGTGACTAATTTTTGTGGGTATCACAATGAAGAGAGAATTTCATAGACGGACTCACCGAGAGGATCAACCTTGATGCGATTGCCAAATATAATGTAGTGGGTGTCAGTGAATGCCCAATCATGAATCATCAAGTGATCAGGAATGTTGTATTCTCGTTTCTGTACCATCCTGAACTCCCCATCAAATTCTGCATTAATAATACTGAAATTTAATCACAATAAAATTGCATATACGTAACTGGTCGTGGGTTCACAATTTCGTTTATATTTCTCACAAGAACTCGGAACCCTCGCTCTCAAATCTTTTGGAATTATAAATTGCTTGAATATTTGCATTTCTTCAGCCCGGATCTTAGCTCTTACCGATATGTTGACATGAATATCAATGCCCCAGTGATTCTCGATAGAGAACACTCATATATCGGTGTATATATTATGGTTTATGATGGCTGAGGAGCGTTCCAGTAATGATGGAAGCGCAAGCATTATGGGAAATTAGTCCCACTGCAGTCTCACGCATCCAGTATAAATCAATTTTAATTGATTGTTACATATTCACGGTGGATAATTAAATATATTTCGATTTATTATTACATATTTACGGTAGATAATTAATGCACATTGAATATGATCTCGAGAGAGAGGCGGAGAAATTACCATAGAAGGTGAAGTTACAGCGGGGGAGCAGCATGTCTTCAGCATTGCAGGAGAGGGTCAGGAGTCTATTCCTCTTTGGGTCGACCTTGTAATGCGACAACATCCTCTTTGGGGGCATCTTGAATACCTCTGCAAGTTGAAATATTCCTTTATAATTATTTTATTCTTTTTTAATTGAAAATAATGATGGCAAATAAAATAACAATAATATATTCTACTAGATAAGTATCCGTACTATACACGAACTTTTTTATTTAATAAAATTGATGATAAAATGGATATGCAAATAATTGAATAAAGTTTTAATTGTAATTAATGATAAGAGTTTGTGATTTTTCCGTAAATTAAATGTGAAGCTAAGTAATAAATTTAGGAAAAAAATAGAGTTATTTTGTATATAATAAATCTAGTGGAGAGATTGTTGGAGAAAAATCGATCTGAAATAAGAAAGAAAGTAATAACAATGAAAGATGGTAATTAAATATTGGTGAATTTACTATCATACCCTACTTTTGAATGATCTAATGATATGACCAATTGGATTTTATTGTTTGATAGGTAGTTTGAAACCCCAAACATTTTCATATATTAATATAGACATATTTCTTCCCTGTTAGTATTGAAAAATCCATCGAATGTGGATTAGTTCAAGTGGAATTTTGTTACAATAGTGTCACCATCGATATGAGAGAGAAATTCAAGATTTCAATTCTCATTGTTCAAACATAATGTACCCTTAATTAATTCTTCACTAAATTGATGAAAAATGAATATGTAAATAATTAAATAAATTTTTAATTATAATAATGATAAAAGTTTGTGACTTTTTGGTAAATTGGATACGAAATTAGTAATAAATTTGTGAAAGATAGAGTGACTATATATATATATAAAATAAATCTAGTAAAAAGATTGTTGGAGAAAAATCCATATGAAGTAAGGGAGAAAATGATAATAGAGAAAGATGGTAATTAAAAATTAATTAATTTACCATTATACCCCTACTGTTGAATGATCTAATGAATATTACCAATTGAATTTCATACATTAATAGGTAGTTGAAACCCCAAATGTTTTCATATATTAATACTAGAAGGTGACCCGTACTACTCAACAAAATTGTCACTTATTTGCTCTATTGTAAAAATCTAAGGTAATTAAAGAAATAAAGAGTTGATTAAATAAATAAAATTTAAGATTAGAGTAGACAAAAATGAGTAGTTCAAATCCAATAAAAATGAAATGGAACCGGGGAATCAGGAGAGCTTTTAAATAAAATAGATTTTTGTAGAGGTTACGAACATGTTGGAGAATTTTAAAAGAGTAAAAGGAGATTGTATGGTTGAGAGAATCGTGCGAAACAATTGGAAAAATTACAAAAATATTTATCAATATATGAGAAATTAGTAAAATGAATAAGAATATTGAAATTATGAAAATCTTGAAAACTAAATCTGATTGAGGGTATTTTTGGAACTTGAAAATGAGATCAAAATTATTTTGAATTTGCTTAAAGTAATAGAGATATATACATATTTCTTCCTTGTTTGTATTGAAAAATCCAACTAATGCCGATTAGTTCAAGTGGATTTTTATTACGATAGTGTCTCCATCGATCTAAGAATAAGAAATTCTATATTTCAATTCTCGTTATTGAAACGTGGTATGACCCTTAATCCATTCTTCACTAACCCACTTTAAAGTTTAGAAATTTGTTTTTCTATAACGAAATATTTACAAAATCTGCTTTATAACCGGAAATAGCTAAGAAAAATTAACATTCTCATGTTCAAAGATCTGTTTGCACGTTCTTTACATGTTCATAATCTAGAATCCCAGATGACCTTTTCTTTTCTGCCTTCTCAGTTAAATATATATACACCATCCCGCGTTACCGTACACATTCCCAACCGAGAAACACGTAGGCACGTGTTGCACAGCAGAACATGAACAACCAAAATTTGTCTTAATTTGATGCACTACCACGAGGAAAAGGTTATAAATGAATTGACAAAATGTATTAGCAGCAGCTGGGTTTGATTTTGACAAGGTAGGTGGATGTACTCTCAAAGAAAAAGTAAATGGTCTACAATTATGAAGTTTGACATTTTATTAATTTTCAGTCTTGAAGGAGGTCCGTAAATTTTGCAAGGGAATAGACATGTAGAGAATCTCACGAATATGTATGTGTATCTATTTCGTTGCTGATGCCGAGAAATTCTATAAAAATATGCGTGCAAGTGGGAAAAAAAGATGGCTCCCTATAATTTCATCGAAGGGACACCGAGATAAAATCTAAGTCTCGACCATAATAAAAGGTACAAGAAATCTATCGATTTTGAAGTTTAATAACAAATCGAGTGAGGTTAAGTGTAAAATGCTTCCTTCCCTTCATGCTTGCAACAATATCGATAGTAGGGATGGATTCAAGGTGTGTAGGTATGATAAACCTTTGAACTCGGGGAAATTGGTGAGTTTTCATATGAAATTTTTTTTATTTTATCAATGTCATTATTAAGTTATCTTGTTATACTCTCTTGAAATTCATTAGTTAACTCTCCGTTCGAGTTCTTAAGTTTCATCCCCTTAAATAGGAAAAAATCTTAAATTTTTTTCGGTGATAGAAAAAATCTTAAATTGTTCTATTTCATGATAATGTAAGGATAAAATACTAATTAAAGTGCTTTTATTAGTAATAATTATAATAATTGATCAAGTGATTAACATTAGATTACTTATTTCTTACAATTTAATTGATACTTATTTACACCACCACCTAAAAAAATAGAATTACCTAAGAATTTCCTAAGAACTTCTCCTTAAATAAAATTCTCAAATCCATCCCTAATCAATAGCTGTTCTCCTTCTATATAAAAGAGTTCAGTACTTTCCTATGAAGTTTTAAATAAAAGAAATGCGGTTTTCCACTCAAAGAATGACAATTTTTTTTAATATTTTTCTTATTTTATATATAAGACCTATATTTTTTTATATCGATAGTGTCCAGTACTATAACAATCGATTAATCCATTGAACACTACATTTATTATTGGTAAGCTGACAACAATATATATAAGACCTACAACCCCGTAGAGATACAATACTTAAAAATTTTAGGATAATCCCACCGTAAGAATCAAAGTGCTACACCCAGCTCCTCTCTAAATCTCAAGAAGTTCTCAAATTTAAATTTTGTAAATAGAGAAAATTTATATTGAAGATCAAATCAGCTCGAACATAGATCAGTGAAAGTTTATTGAGCTTTTAGATATTTGTAATATATATCAAAAAAGAGAAATGTCAACAACACGGATTTTGTGTTCTCATCATGTCAATGGCCATGCCCCCAAAGAGGAAAATTGCAAATAACCCTCTCCAAGAAAGATTGTTATATGAGTTCAACTCGCCATATTATCTGTGAACTCTATTAATGAATATTTAATATATTATTATTAAATATTATATCATCTTTTTTTATTTATTAATAATAATTTTTTAGATGTAATTTAATATATTTACTTACATGTTAAATATTCATTGATTAAGTCCGTTACCTCATATATAAACTCAACCTCCCTAGGAATTTCACACCCTTTGTTTGGTAACCGGTGCCTCGTAATTACCTCAAGAAAGCATAGCTGGACGAATACGAAAGTAAATTAAACTTACCGTGGAGAATTGGCTTTACAACACCGGCCGCAGCATCCCAAACGCTGCCACCACCGCCGGCGCCTGCCGCAGCACTTGCCCCATCATTTCCACTCCCTCCACCAGGTCCGTCTGGGACAACGAACTTTCCCACAGTATCCAATGTCCCTGGCTCGATCTCGTACGGATCCCCACCCTCCCATAGACACAGAAGCCTCCTTCCCCACTTCACCACGCTAGTGTTAGCCACGTTCTTCATCACCTTGGTGTTCCCGACCATCCGGCCGGCCTTCAGCACCGAGAACGGGCCCCGGTGAGTGAACTTCCACGAGCCGCTCACTTGGTCGTGCTCTTCCTCCCGAGCCTCTGTCTTCACGTACCGGGCCATGAACCCAACTCGACCTGCCTCTCCACCAAAGGTGAAGGCTCGGAGATAACCGTGCCCGTCCAATGGGTGGACCGCCGACCCGTGGTCATCCTTGAAGATGCCCGGACCCGCTAGGTAGTATGTGCCTTGTTAAGTAATAAATAATGTATCATTCTCTTGTACTATAAGTTTAATCTTTTAGAGAAAACAGTTATGGCTATATTATACCTCGAGGGAAGTCAGGCGGGATTGCACCCTGCACCGCACTAAGCATGATCGAACCTTCGGTCTGGGATCGCTGGGAGACGAAAAGGAACTGGTAATCCCAGAAAGCTGCTGATGCATCGTCGACAGGCTCGTGATCAGGGACAGAGATGGTGGGGATTGAGCCGCTGGTGGTGGAGATCGAGATGGCCTGCGGTGGCTGGGGGCGGGCTGCTGGAGATGGTTGGCTTGCCGGCGGAGGAGGAAGCTTTTTGGGAGTAATATGGCAAGTAACAGTCCTCATCTTTTGGGATGAATTGTAAGTGGAAGTTTGTGCCGAGCTCTATTTGGTGATGATAACTAAGTTGGTATCTCGACCTATATATATACAAATATATATTTCATGTGTATGAGTCATCTTTCATACGTAAACTGTTCCAATGGTTGATTGGCACGATAATAAAAAAAATTATTTTTTTTAATATAAATAATATTCACTTTTTAAATTTAATTTGACCATTCTACTAATATTTCAAATCGTCATTGATCGAATTCACTACATCAATTATGAGCTTATCCCATCTAAGAATTTCTTTAATATATATATATATATAGTTGGCGCTTTGGAAACATAGAAAATACAGTGTCTGAATGATAAAAATTATGTCATTTATAAATGTTTACCTTTGTATTATAACATAAATATATATTATTAGGTATTGTCTGTTTCTTAATTACCTTTCATATGAATCAACGACATGTTTTTGCTTTCCATTTTTTTTTGAGTCATGGAATAGATTTGTAAGCGTAGAATGGGGAAGAGTAAAAATCTACTCTTTATTTCTCATTATCTCATATCTCTGTATTATATGTATGGATTTCTTTTATATTATCGGAGAAAAGAAATAAAGGAGTCGGAAAACCACACTAATAAGATTTAAAATTTTAGACTTCTTAAGCAAAGAGGTAGAATTCTTTGCATTACCGACCACTGTTGAGCTCTGATAAAGTCTACTTATTGGATCTTTCATGAATCATGACTGGGAAACTATGTCGTTTGTTTTTTTATTTGCATAAAAGAGCCACATAAATTTAGAAAGAGAGAATGAAGATAGCGTACAAGTGTGCGAGATTTCCACCAGTAAAAATTGAACATAGTACCTCTTGATAGAGAGAGTATTATACATAATGGGTATATCACGTAACAATATTGACATGGTGTAATAAATGAATAAGGTTCATTCATTTTAAGATTTTTTTAATAAAATGCTGAAAATAACAAAAATAATCCTAAAATAATCGAATACTATTATTATGTGATACTGCATCAGCAATATACCCATTACATAGAAGATTTTCTCCTCTTGATCACAGGTAAAAAGTATTACTAACTGTATTCAGTCCTCTTTCTCTAAAAATTATCGAATGTAATGAGAAACTTTTAATCCCAATAAACTACTCACATTATACACACATCTTACCCACCTCAATTATGTAAAATATTTGAAATATGTGATAAGCTAATATATATACAATTACCTTCTGTGGTGCTGAACCAGAAATAAGTGACCACTTACCCTTCTCACTCATGTCCAATTACCAGATAAACTTAGCAGAGCTTATGACAGCTAATCTTGCAGATCAGGTCACCGTACAGATCGCAACCTGTACATGGAAGGGTCATAAGCTAGAATCGGCCCGTGAAATTAGATCGTTTAATTATCACGTAATGTCATTTTGTCCATTTAAAATTCATTAATTTACAATATTAGATAGAACATGTTCAGTTGTTATTAGATACTATGGATATTTTATTTTTTTCAAGTATACAATTTCAAATTATTCACTTAAAAGATGTAAAAAATTTTGCCACTAACATTGTAGATCCAAAGTAAAATGGAGAATCCGGAATAGTTAAAGAAAAATTTCTACGGTTAAGATCGTAGATGTGGAATGAGAGGAAAATAACTAAAATTATTATTGTACCATTAATATGGAGGATTTTATAAAATTATTCATATAATAGATTTTAATATTTAAATTAAATTAAGGACAAATATAAAAAATGAAAAAAATGTCAAATTTCTGAAATATTAGCATGTAATCTTATGGAATATCATATCTGATGGTTCAATGCAAACTTCTCTGCATTCAAGATCAACAGCACAAGATGACTTCCTTCTCTTTTTACTTCAAATTTTGACTCCAGATAAAGTTGTATAGTTTTAGTCCAGGGAAGTGAACGATGGTATATTTTACTCTAAGAAAATGCCCATAATCCCATTTCAAACATTGAATTGGTTCCTAGAAAAAGATACTAAGAATCCTGTATATTCAACTATCCTTATATTTTAGTCTTAAATGTTTCAAAATGACATATCAAATCCTATATATTGTCATCGTTACAACATCAGTCTTTTCCGTCACCTACTGTGTACGTATTAGCTTAAAGCAATATTAGGTGACGGAAAAGACTCAATATTATAATCACGACAACATATAAGACTCGATTTTTCATTTTAAAATATTTGAAATTGATATACAAGAATTAATAAACATATAAAAACTCCCCGTGTATTTTTCTCATTTTCTTTGTTTTTCTCCTCTGCTTCTTCGTGTTCCTTATGAATATTAATGCACATCTCAAAGATTAAAGGAAAAAAACTAAAAATGAAAATGAAAACGAAAATCTATATGCATCCTTTTGCATCAATAAATCCACCATTAGTGTGCATGGTGGGGTTCAATGTATCGTAAACACACAGACGGCTGGTACAGAATCCACCACCGTCCCATCATTTCAACCCCCAACACTTAATAATTTTGGATCCTTAAATGGCAGACAATGTCATGCTTGTGCCTCTCCTTCTTTCTCTCCTTTTTTTTTAATTGCACCGTCTAGTATTTTTGAATCAGCCGAAATGCACCTCAAAACTAATTTATGATCGGACAGGAATCCCTGGCAAAATTTCTGTCGACCCTCCTAATCTGAGGAGATCGATCATGGGATCACCTATTTGGGGATCTAGTAACGGAACCAGTAGGCCAACCCGAGATTGATCCTCTCTCTTTCTTTTTATGAGGGAGGCAATGAGTGTAAAAAACTAACTAAGTTGATGAATGGTAGTATCTAATTATCTTTCAATATCGTTTTTTATTTGATACTAAGAAATCATGAACTTTATTCCTACTAGTAAGATTTAATATGACCTTTATTCCCCTCCTCTTCTTATCTCTATTATAGGTCTCACAACCTCATTTGCAATGGAAAGAGTTTCCCGGTGTCAAAATTAAAGTAAGAAAAGAAGAGTTAGAGATAGAAGGTACGTGGTAGTCATGAGACTAAAACCACAGGAGTATTAGTACGCAATGCAAACACAACACATAAGGCAACACACCTACAATTGTAAAATTTCTAAGAATGTTAATTAACCTAAACAATGCATATGATTTATTCTCATATATTTTATTGCTCACTCTGAATAAGAGCATGTAGTGCTGTGAAAATGCACAACTTGTGCTCCAATAGTTAATACATAGCATCTAGTCGAGTTTGACTTCGACGGTGGCTTTTTTGGTCGGAGATAATAGAAAATTAACTCGAACACCTTTGTTTTAAAGGTTAAAAAATGATCCGAGTTGAGGCATTTTACATTTAGAGGTCGAAAAAGTTGGCTTGAACCCTCTTTCTTCTTTGGCTTCAAGGGCGGGCATTAACTCTTCATCGTCGTCGTCGCATCAAAGGTCCGATCAACCAAGTGAAAATTAAAAGAAGAGAAGAAGTGTAAGAGATTGAAGGTAAGTGGTAGTCATGAGACTAAAACCACATGGTTTTATTATGCAATGCAAACTCAATGAATACAGAAGATAACACAAGTATTTGTACACTCGGAAAGCAGTTAAATAAGAAACTAATAATCTAGAGTAACTGCAAAATATTTGGATGATACCCAGGCTAAATATTATAGAATTCTAAATATGTCAATTAACCTAAATAATGCATAAAAACATAAATAATGCATATGATTTATTCTCATTTCATTTCCTAACATGATAAAATAAATATTCCTGACAACCAGGTTTAATATTGCAAATGTTGCTATGGGTGTCAAATGCTCCAATCAATATTTCACTTGTTTGTGTCCGCTGTCTAATATTTAAAAAATCAGGAGATTCA